>QANU01024730.1:118629-155258 GCA_003254905.1 Nissolia schottii
CTCATCACCAAATTCTTTGCTCTCGGCTCGAAGCAGACTACTTCTGTCAAGAATGAGGGACATTGTTCTTTATATACATTTGCTATGTTGGTTGCTCAATACACCGCCTCTCTCTTGTGTTGATAGATTTTACTTGTCATTAAATTTATGTGGAGGAGGATATGTTCTGGTTCAAACATATGTATTATGTATTATCTATGAATTGAACTTAGAACTCATATATTTCATCTTTATTAGTCTTTTGTTATGGAGTTAAAAGTATTTATGAATTTCAAGTTTTATTAAATATATTTTTGTAGCATAATAATTTTTTAAAATATTTTTTTACTGTTTTTTCAATAATAAGTAAACTTGTACGAGTTTACGATCCGAGTTTACAGAGACTCCACGAGTTTATTTAAACTCGCGAGTTTGGTAATCATGATCAAACATAACACTTTTTAACCTAAGTGACATGCATTGCCGAAAAATAATAATTATTTCAAACTTTGAAGATATTGACATACTCTCAATTGTATCTGTGTCGTGTCGTGACGGACTTAGGAAGGCTGATAATCGAGGAAAGCACATATTCTAAGAAGATAAAAAGAATGTATAATGACAATAAAACGATTGTACTAATGTGAAAAAATTGAAAAGGAAATAAAGAAGTTGACAACTTTTAGATTCTATAACAGGGTTTCGTTGGATGAGGAGAGCTGGGGAATATGATTTGGGGTAAACGGACAAAGTTTGACGGAACAGTTAGAAAATGTAAGAACTTCCAGTAAAACAATTGTGATATTCCTATGATCAAAACCAATTAGAAAATAATGACTTATGATTAAAAATGAAGTATTTTACCTTTTTCGAGTCGTGCTTTGCCTTCGGTGTCTATTCTGATGTTGGAAACCCACAGGACACTGACTTTTGTTTTTTCTCTCAGGAAAGCATCACTGAGCAAATATATATATATATATATATATAAAAGAAAAATTCCAAACACTTGCTACTATTAACTTAAGAGCTTTGCTACATGTACACCCTTATAGCGTACACCATACATACACTGGTACATATGTACTGTGGGTCCCACTAAATAACCGCCTCCAGCACTCTCTCGCCCACTCTCACAACCTGCGCGCGTGAAGCCACGCTTCCCGCTTGCTAATGTTTCGTTTCAACTTCTCCAGACTCGTAAACTAGCATTTCTTCAAACTATCTCTCGCTCTCGCTCTCGCCCTCGCCCTCGCCCTCGCCTCCGCCCTCGCCCTCGCATCTTCCTCTTCGTCCTCATCGTTCTCCCCCCTCGATCTTTCTTACTGCGAGCTCGTTGTGCCGTCCACCGCGAAAAAGAACACTGGTGAGTGCGTTTCTTTTTCTGCTTCTTTTCTTTTTTCTTTGCATGTGCTTGATACATTTTCTACGAATCTTGTGTNTAACTCAAACTTATACTTTCAATGACCAAAATGAGCATTAACCATCGTTACTTACACACACTTGTGCATCTTGATATGTTATAACGTATATTGTTTGATGAATGTATAATGTATACTATCGCCTTTCTCACGCTTTACAATAAGATAAAATATTTACAGTACAACAACCAAATTTAATGCAAGTAGAAAAACAGCAAACAATTTATCAACCAGTTGAGTAGTAGTTACAGCTCCAGCTGTCTCAGTTTTGGTAGTTAGGCAATTTTGATAATTAGATCAGTTAGCAATGTAGCTTATTTATCAAGTTCGTTTAATGTATATTTTGAGTTTCATTTCATTAGCATTTAGTTCTTACTTAGACTTGTATATAAGCTAGAAAACACTCAGTTCAATCAAAATGTTCATTTCAACCAGCATAGCCTCTCTGATATGAGAACTCTTCTTTTTTTCTTCCATGATACTCTCACCAAGTAACATGGTATTAGCAGTTTTATCATGCTTCCGTTCATCTTTGCACCTTTTCCTACTGAAATCTTAGGATTTCAAACTTGACTCCAAAGCTTGATCTCTTTCACGATTTCTAATTGGTGAACAAGGAAATGCCATCAAGATTTCGGTGATTCTTGAGTAATTTTTTCAAGAACACTTAGAGATCTTACTAGGGATGTGATGATTCTTTCTTTCCTTATTTCTTTGATTCTTTCATCTGCTTCTATGAATTCGTGGAGAATTTTGAGCAAGGGGCTCCAAGTGCAGCTGCGAACATTCCGTTCGCTAATGGTGGCTTTCATCAATTGAGTCATCATCTTCATCGGAATTTGAATCCCATGGCAGATCCAACGAGCCTGTATTTCCTCCATCTAAGCGACAACCCTGGAGTTGCATTGATCTCCATGGTGTCTATGAGTCAGAACTACCATGCCTGGGGTCAAGCCATGAATATGGTGCTCAAATCGAAGAACAAACTTTGATTCATCGATGGCACATTGCCACAACTAGAGGTAAATGATCCTAACTTCTTCGCATGGGATATGAGTAATAATTTTGTGATATCTTGGATTAATCATGCTTTGAGTGAGGAAATTTTGCAAAGTAGTTTATTGTGGATAGAAAATGCATCAAAATTATGGAATGATTTGAGACAGAGATATTTTCAAGGCAGTGTGTTTCACATAGCTGACCTTCAAGAGGAATTGTTTGCGATTAAACAAGGTGATCTTAGCATTACTGCATATTTTACTCGATGGAAGTCAATTTGGGAGGAATTGGAAAATTTTAAACCAATCCAAGGGTGTTCTTGTGGAGTGAGATGCATATGTAGTCTTAGGGTATTAGGGATTAAAAGAAAGACGACTATATTGTGCATACTAAGCTATTAGGTCACAAATTATGTTGATGAAGCCATTACCTGAAGTAGGAGTTGCGTTTTCTCTTCTTACTGAACAAGAAAGACAACTCAATGTCGTGGCTCTTGAATCTAAGGCACTTTTCAGTAGTACTATCCAGGGACATGGTCAATCTTCCTCCTCTAGCATAGGCAAAATCATAGGGAAAGGAAGAGGGTCAAATTCTAGTGGAAGATCAACTTCTGGGGGCCAAAGCTCTACTAAAGCTTTATCTACATCCAATGAATCTTGTAAGTATTGTGGAAATGATGGACATCATATTGCTAGGTTCTTCAAGAAATATCCACATCTCCTGCAAGAGTATAGGGATCGGGTAACAAACAATGTAACAATTGTTGTTGATGATAATGATATAGCAGCAATGTGATAACTTATCAGAAGGGTGGAATTGATAATTCAGACTTGGGGTTGACCAGAGGCAAGCATTGCTTGAATTACTTCAACAACAAGAATCACAAGCTTCCCATGGACACATCAACCAATCCCTCCTCAAATCCATCAGGTATACCCTTAATGTTGTCCATAACCACTAGTAGTCCAAATTCATGGGTGATAGACACATGGACAACTGACCACATGTGCTATTCATTTAATAAATTTCAAACCTATCACAAAGTTAAATCAGTTAGAATACCTGATGGAACAATCAGCACAGCAGAAATTTCAGGGGCTGTTTGCTTCTCAAATGATCTTTACCTAACTAAAGTCCTTTTACATGCCTACATTCACCTTTAATTTGCTTTTAGTTTCAAAATCAACAAGTTCCTTGAAATGCACTTTGATATTTTACTGAGAAATCTTGTGAGATACAGGATTGTGTTACACTGTGGACGATTGGTGTAGTTAATTTGAGGAGGAGCTTATATGCAATGGTTAATCCACATACTATCAAGTCTTCCTATAAGCTAAGCAGTAGCAATAAAACAAGTTTTCACCACAACCACTACTTTAGCATCACTTTCCTTTCCTTTTTGGTACTATAGATTAGGACATCCATCACATAGCAAATTGAATGTAATGCACACCAATTTTCCTTTCATTGATTGTATACATGATAATGAACCACGTGACTCTTGTCATTGTGCTAAGCAAAAAAGATTTCCCTTCGCTATTAGTACTACTAAATTTGATAATGCATTTGATCTTGTTCATTTTGACATTTGGGGGCCATTGGCCAAACCATCCACTACAAATCATAAGAACCATCCACTACAAATCATAAGTATTTTTTAACTGTAGTGGATGACAAAACTTGCTTTACTTGGCTCTTCTTTATGAAAGCAACGTCAGAAGCTAGGCCTGTAGTTCAATCTTTAATTAAGTTTGCTAATTCCCAATTTAGTGCAAAATTTAAGTGTGTGAGGATGATAATGGTCCCAAATTTCATATGCCACTGCTCTATGCATCAAAGGAAATCTTGCATCAAACTAGTTGTGTTCATACCCCAAAACAAAATGGAATTGGTGAAAGGAAGCATCAGCACATACTAGGAGTTACAAGATCCCTCATATGTCAGTCCTCATTACCACTTTGCTTTTGACACTATGCAATAGCACATGTTATCCATCTCATTAACCGATTAACCTAGTTCTTAGCAAACAAATATCCCTATGAGATGTTGCATCATAAACTCCTTGATATTTCTCATCTCAAAGTCTTTGGATGACTTAGCAGTCTTCTCTAGTTTCAAATAGAAAGAAATTGGACCATAGGGCCAAAAGGTGTGCATTCTTGGGATTCAAGGATGACACCAAAGGATTCATCAATAAGAGAGATATTAGTAACAAGAAATGTAATTTTCTATGAAAGATATTTCCCATTTTCTGATAATCTAGCATTTCATGATCATAGTTCTGCATCTCATAGTGCTAATCACACTTCCATTCCACTACCTGCTCAACTGGTTTCCCTTGTGATCCATTTACCTATGACAATCCTACATCAACTTCCCATGACTGTAACATCCTAGCTAGTTAATTACGCTTAAGTCATAATTAATGCTCATTAGTTGTCACATTTTAGCTTTACCTACTTTTAGACTTAGCTTGTTACTTATTTTGAAAATATGGGGTAATTTTGAACTTTTGCAGGGAATTATTTTCGAAAACATGAGCCATACATTGCAAAAAATTGAAAGAAGATACCACAACATACATAAATATATAACTAAATAACCTCATACATTAAACATCATAAACATACATAGACGTCATGGGTTCAACCAAATATAATGAAATAACTCAGCATCCCTCGAAAAGAAAAATGCCAGTGTAGCAAATCACATAAGGAGGGGTTACAACGTAAGGGAAAAGCAACTACATCAAACTAAACAAAATGTACGACCAAAAACGTTGAACCATTACTCCTTAGAAAACTCTAAACTTATAGAATGATCACTCAAAAGGATGGCTTCTAGATGCTCCAAACTAGCCGATGGTGTGATCAGATCCAAGGTTACCATGTGTATCGTACTCTTCATCAAAATCTAGAAACAAATGTCGATAGGGATGAGAAACCAAGTTTTCTTAGTGGGCTTATATGCACTGACTAAGTGTCTTTATTGAAGTGTGTGTGGCTTGTAAAGCTCTCTTCATTTTTAACTTGTAAAATTGAGAGGTAATGTGCATGGAAATCTCTTCTAATGTTAAATTGACCGACATTCACAAGGCTTGCCTATAAATAAGCCTCTGATTATTTCTAATAAATATAACAAGTTGACTCATCTTAAGGAACAAATCATGTAATCTTTTATTGGGAATTTGAGTGATGATGCTGAGCATGTCTCGGTGTATCCTATAGTTGGTATTGGTGGGCATGGGAAAACAACACTTGCTGAGCTCATCTAATGATGGCAGGGTAATTGACCATTTTGAGTTACGAATATGGGTTTGTGTCTTCGGAGATTTCAGTTTAAATAGAATGACAAAAGCAATCTTAGAATCAGCTTCTGGGTGTGCCGGTGGAGATTTGGATTTAAATCCGCTTCAAAAATGATTTCAACAAACCATTCATGGAAAATGTTTTTTATTTGTCCTGGACGATGTGTGGAGTGAAGATCAAGTGGAGTGGGATAGGTTGAAATATTCGCTGGCAGCATGTGATTCAAAAGGGTCTTCAATTCTTGTTACGACTCCTCTCGTGAAGGTTGCATCTATTTTGGGTACACTTGCTCCTCATAACTTATCATTTTTTGTTTGACTCCCATTGTTGGTCATTGTTCCAACAAGGAGCTTTCAGACCAAATGAAGAGGAAAGTATAGAACTTGTTGATATAGGAAAAGAGATAGTAAAATGGTGAAAAGGATTACCTCTTGCTGCAAAATCTCTTGGAGGCCTTGTACAATTCAAAAGGGAGAAGAAAGAAACGAGGTTTGGAATTTGCCACTTCATAAAAGTTCTATTTTACCAGCCTTGAGGTTAAGCTACTTGAACTTACCATTAAAATCAAGGCAGTGTTTTTCCTTTTGTGCCATATTCCCTAAAGATGTCATGATTCAAAAGAATGAACTTATTCATCTTCGGATGGCGAATGGTGTCATCTCATCTAGCGATGATGGTTGAAGATATAGCTGATGAGATAATTAATGATCTATGTTGGGCATCTTTTTTTCAAGAAATGTCAACGGGATCAAAGTACATGATCTACTTCACGATCTTGCTCAGTCTATTACGGTTGATGTGTGTTTCCATCGTAAGGAATAACATGTCAATTGAGCGCGCAAAAAGAATTCGCCATCTGATGACAACTGATTATTCATTCCTCCAATGGAGTTCTTTGTGCAAGAAAAAGTCTTTTTGGTCCCTAGCCTATCTGTTGTCACATATTTTTCCATATATGCGTATAGTATTGCAACATGGCATTGTTTGATTTATACTACACCTAAACTCTTGACTCTCATATATTCTGGAATTGATCGGCTGAACATCCAGCTTACTCTCCAAAAGGTCCATCCGTTTGTTTATTTATTCAAGATATGTTGGCAGTGTCACGTGAGTTGTTGCGATTGTATTTTGTGCCTGGCTCCAATAAGAAAAACGTAATTACGTGCAGCATGATTCTCAACATGGCCCTATCAAGTATACAGCCTAGAAAAGACTATACTTGGGTTAGGAATGAGAAAACATGACTCTGATCTTTCTATTAATAGGTATTAACTTGGCGTATCAATGCTGTAGAGGCTATTCCACTGTTTTATATCTTAACAAAATATTAAGTGCAATCCCATCCATTTGTCCTATATCCAATGTGAACCATTTCTGAATTTAAACCATCTTTAAAGCACTGTCCTCCAAGGGGGCAACAACAGGGGCCGTGGCCTTAGAACATTGACAATGAAACTACAGTTTTTGACCCTCTAGTCGTGTGTGCTATGCTGATCTATAAATAAAAATATGATTATTTTTGTAAATAATGTTAATAGAGGCAAACATTTGTTTTGCACATTTCAGCTTAGTACCCAATCGATATAATCGTGCCTCCATGTAAAACTGCAGAATGCAGAATTAATGTGACCCAGATGAAGATTCTGAGAATGCTCTGGTATAGGAAATTTGTGTTTGATATATATCCATTCATAAGTCTGCACCTAATAACTTAAACTTTCGAGAAAGTCGGTTTATGGCATCAAAGCCTGTGGCTAAATTGTCTT
Source organism: Nissolia schottii (assembly GCA_003254905.1). Classification (NCBI taxonomy): domain Eukaryota; kingdom Viridiplantae; phylum Streptophyta; class Magnoliopsida; order Fabales; family Fabaceae; genus Nissolia; species Nissolia schottii. The sequence continues at coordinate 126,103 of QANU01024730.1, forward strand.
GACTTTGATACTTGTTGTCCAGATTCTGCTAAACATAACTAGAATTTCATTTATCTACCCTTCAAGTTCAACAGACTCACGTGCATTATATATAAAACCATTCTTAAGTCTTCACCAAATTTGGTTAAACAAATTAACATATATTAAACATTTTAACACACAGGATGACGTGCTGCTAGACAGAAAAGAAATTGTTCCACCCACCGCAATTAAAGAAAGGTTCCTTCCTCTCTGTAGATAGATTTGTACATGAACCAATCTAAGGAAAAACTAGAGAATCTATTTGTCAAGTATAATAGGTTTTCTGTTCAATAAAAGCCGGCTATGTATATCAGCTGCACAGCAGAAATTAAGCACTGTTTTGACTCCCATAGCTGTGGGCACAGTTCTGTTCTGTGACCAAAAAAAGGGTTCTGTACAATTTTCTATTCTGTTTTAGAGATGTGTAGAATTTGTACTTGTACTCTATACATTTACATCTAATCTCTTCTGAGAATTTACGGTTATATAGCTTTGCAAGAGAGGAACATTCTCAGTAGTAGTTGGCGGTTCCTGGCTACCAACATCTTCTGTCTCTTCTGTTGCTTTGCCCCACAATACAGTGTAAAGGCCTATTGATATTATTGTGGCTCCAATTATACTGCAAAATGCGAAAAGAATGTAAGAAATGAACATTGCCAGCATGCTTCTCCTTTATCCTTGATTATTTCATGAAGCATGACAGTATGTCTCATAACAATTCATAAGCATTTGTATATTTCCTTTTCCATGATTTAAGGAAGAATCAAATATAAAAATTGAACTAGTCATATATACCTTCCAATGTGAAGAGTATCACCAAGGAACATAACCCCCATGGCAACAGCAATAACAACTGAGAGTGGCTTGAATGAAGTTACATAGACAGCTCCCTTCAAGTGCAATGCCCAGGCATAGACTGCATTGCTCATGAACTTCCCAAATATTCCCTAAGAATAAAAAAAAAGGGTCTCACCCATACATTAAATCCATAAACCATCCATTAACTCAAGAATTTTATTTTCATAGGTGAAAGTGATGCTGCAGTTTCAAGGGGTATCTTACAGAGCAAACAATGGAGACCAATGATATGTTTAGTCCTATTTTCCAAGCACCTGCATTTGTTTCTGTGAATAAAGCTACAGAGAATGCTATAATAGTTGCTGTGACATCATAAATGAAGAGCATCGATAGTTTATCTGGATACACCTTCAAGATTTCAACCTGCGAAATGAACATACGAATTAAACCTTTTTGAGAATTAACTTGTTGAAGCTACTCGTATAGAAAAATGCTAGAGCGCCATGAACTATGTCATAATCCGGTTGCCAGAATGATATGACATGATTTTTAGCCCTTAGATAAATAAGAGAATCATGCCACTTTATTTTATTCAACACCCACCTGTCTATATTTATTTTGATTGTGTAGCATTATTGTTCCATATTTTAGCAACAAGAAATATATTATATATACCTGTAAAATGTACCATAGTGAAACCAGTAGATATTCAGCTGTGAGAAGAATGGCAGCAATGACCCAACTTGTATCTACCGAATTAAGAATGCTAATTTTTTGTTGAAGTGGTAATGAAAGGTGATTTTGAGCAATGTTGACGGATGGACCTTTGTAGAAAGTCAATACCAATGCACCTGCTATTGAGATTATGCTGCCTATCACCTTAGCTTGGCTACTTCTACTCTTTGCAGCTACCTTTTCCATCCTTAATTGCATAGTTAATGGGATAAGAAAAACCATTTAACCAAACAAGAATGGACACTAGACTGAGATAATTGTAGTCAAAACTAGTGTGTCATAATAAACTACCAATACTGACTTGTTAAAGGGACACATCTCCAATACTAGAACCTTTCATTAACCCTTGGCAAGTGTTCTATACATGTCAGCATTGATGAAGTTATATTTTAGCTTTTGGACACGAGGCTTTCACAATGTTTGCATAAGTAATGACACCTATAATTCCATATCCTCTGCTTCTAGTCATAGTAAAACACAAGAAAAAAACAACAAACACAGAAGTAATAAACAGAAACTGCAGTTTTCATTCTTAATCAGTTAAACTTTTCCTAGGAGTATAGCGTTATAGCTAAAAAGATTGTATACATTTTACATTGAGCAAACCACAGACACTTCATTCTGAAATTAATCTTGTATACAGTTGTGCAAACCATGTTAGAAATGCATTTATAACTAGAGAATGCTTTTACACATGTTTTAATTTCAAATGAAATACTCAAAATACCTAAGCTAGACAGTGTTTACCTCCTAAGGATAAAAAATTCATACTTCTTTCCCCACTTTTTTTATTTTATTTTTTTTTATATTTTTTTTTCCCACAAGTATGCTCTACATCTTGTTCGAATACTGAGGAACTTAAATGGAACGACTCTCCCAACTAAGATTCGAAACGTTGTTCGCCACGATGTAAACTATCCCCCTTATAGCTAGACCCAACCTCAATTGGTTACTTTTTTTCCATATACTACGAATTTTTTTCCTCTTTTCTCAATATAAGATACGCATACAAGAAAAAGTAAATATATTAAGGGTTAATGCTCAACTTCATCCTTAGACTTTACACACGGCCCAACCTAACCCCTGAAAAAACAAAAAATGACTAGTTAGTCCCTATGCCTCTAAACTTGATAAAACATGCCATAAGTTGTCCCTTAAGGCATATTTTGTAAAGTTCCACTTGTCAAGTTGAGGGAATAATGAATCATTTTATTTTTTTCTAGGGACTAGGTTGATCATGCGTGTAAAGTCCCAGGACGAATTTGGGCGTTAACCCATATATTAACAAAGGCGTCATACAATTGTTCAACTATTAATGTTGCAGACAATATCATCAAGTTGAAAAAAATATAAGCTTAAATTAGTAACAATATGTCATGTTTAATGAACAAATTAAGGGAAATATGGACCTGAATATGACGGCAAGCAAGAAGGTGAAAGCAGGCACAAGGTTGCTGATTGATGAAGCAAGTGTCGGAGAGCTGTAACTGACGGCAGCATACCCCAGCATCTGAGCTGAGCTTCTGCAACAACACATGCCCATCAAAATCCAAAACAACAACACAAGTTAACACAATAAGTATTAGATTCCCTTTGGTTAATTAATACTAAGAAGGCCTTATTCAATTGTGGGTCTAAAGTCAAAGTCAAAGTGCCTTGAATTATTACCCGATGATCCCAAGAAGAACAATTTTGGATATTATGGGGAAACTTAGTGGGGGAACCACCCTTGATCTGCAAAAGAGACATGGAAAAAAGAATGAATACATCAGGTGAGTGTGTATAATGAGAGTATCATTATTTGGAACAAAGAATTTGCCAACCTTTTGGAGAAAGATTGAGCAGGAAGGAGCACAATAGTGGAAATAGCATAAGCATAGGCAACGAAGACATGGTTGCTCATGCCTCTAAGGGTGGCTGCTTTGAACAGAGTGAGTAATCCCATGTCATTGCATTCATTACCTATAAGAACCAACACTGGCAGCACATCCTTGTAAAAGGACCTTGATCTTCTTGCCATCTAATATAGTATATGTGATTTTCCTTTTTTTGTGGTCAGACAGAAACCTCAAATAGAGTTCAGTTCAATGTATTGTGTTTCGTTTGAAGCAAGACAAGTCACGGGTGGGTGCCAGAGGATGTCAACGCTGAACGACAAATACGTCAAAGTTAAAGCTGCTAAGAACCAGAGTTTTTTATTATAATACTCTGTTAACGAAATATATTACCAAAATATCATTATTTTATAATATTGTGTGGTAGAACTAAGTGGGACTCGTCACACCACTTCTTGGTATTTTTTCTAGAAGACTTTGGTGATTTTTAAAAAAGTGTCTGAAAAATAAGCAACAATTAATTCATTAAAAATTAAAAATAATTTTTAAAGATTAAAAATAATCATTTTTAACTAATTATTTAATGATTATTTTTAACTAACTCTTTAAATATTATTTTTAAAGATTATTTTTAATCTTTAAAAGTTAATTTTAGCCATTATTTAAATATTATTTTTAATCTCTAAAGATTTTTTGAACAAACTTTTTAAAGGTTATTTTTAATCTTTAATGATTATTTATCTATTTAAATATTATTTTTAACTTTAATCTTTAAAGATTATTTAACCAACTCTTTAAAAATTAATTTTAACCAACCTTTTAAAGATTATTTTTAATATTTAAATGTCAATCTTAATTAGCTCTTTAAAAATAATCTTTAAAGATTAAAATAATTATTTTAGCCAGCTCTTTAATGAATATTTTTAACCATCTTTTAAAAAGTTATTTTTAAAATTTAATGATTATTTTTAACCTTTAAAGATTATTTTTTATCTTTAATAATTATTTTTAACCATTTCTTTAAAGATTATTTGTAATCTTTACCAATTATTTTAATTAAATCTTTAAAGATTATTTTTAAAGATCTGGTTAAAAAAATTGTTAAAGAGTTGGTTCAAAATAGTTATTTTAATCTTTAAAGACTATTTTTAATCTTTAATGAGTTGATTGTTACTCGCTTGATTTCAGATTTTTGAAACTTTGAGGAGATACGTATGTTTTTTTTTATTAAAAAAATCAGTTTTGGAAAGAGTGGGTTCATGTGGGTGAGATGTAATTACAAAAACAACACGTTAGTGGGGTGATGCGATTAATGGAGTTAGACACAAAATTGTTGAACTGGTTGGCGATTTACCTTTAAAAACACCGTGTGTTCTTTACAAAATCGCCAAATGGTTTAGCAAGTCGTACGACTCGCCTGCCACCGAAACATGTGTAGTGTTGTAAAATATTTTTTGAAACAATGGTATTTTAATAATATGTTTTGGTCATAGGGGTATTATAGTAAAAAAAAACTCTACGAAACAAATTATTATATTGCAAAAAGAAAATTTTGTCCATGTACCAGCTACCAGTAATAATAATATTCTATATTAATTAAATATTTTTTTAACTATTACTTTGGTGAAAATTTTTTCACCTAAACCTATTTCACTAAACTAATTATCATTAACTCACGTCATATCACTTCCTAGTTTAAATTTCCTAATTCGAATTTCACATCCCAAACCTTACTTCACTGCTCTCATTTTTTTAATTCAAATTTTAACATCTCTCTGACATAATATTTTGTAATTTAAATTTTAGATTCTCTAACAATCAAGACAAATACCATTCCATTTTTTCAAAAGAAAATACTCTCTAAATTTTAATATAATTATTCAAAATTACACTCATCTACTAAAAAATTATTCATTACCAAAAAAAGTTATCACTTAAATTTATTATAAACTAGATCCGAACTCGCAAAATGCACGGAAAAACAAAGTTACGAAAATGTATCAAAGAGAGATATATGAGGTATTATTTATTTCAATATACAAATAAATTCACAGATGCTACATCAATATTGGAATCTATAATAACTATGAAGTGAAAGGAAAATGTTATTTATTATTAAAAATAAATAAATAACAATAAATGGCCTCTTTGAATATGCAGTGGAATCATATAATATTAAAATAATCTTTTTCCTTTTGGGTTGACTTCGTCTTTGTGTTTACTCTTACTAGCACTTGGCTTTTTTTTTTTTTTTTTTTTTTACTTTTTTTTAGTTTGCTTGCTTGTAGTGTTTCTTTGGACAGTTTCTTAAGAGTCTCTAATTCAAATTGTTATTTTATGCAGGAAAACTGTTATTTTATGCATATCACCCTGAGCGAAGGAACAATAATCAAGTTTTAAATTACTTGTCCTCATTAGTTACCCACTGAGAATACAAATTATCATCCCCTACCTCTCCGGGGTACACGTCTCCGATCCCTCTTCTACCACTAGCGTAATGTTATGAGTTCTCGATCATGCTTGATAGCCCAAAGCATGGCCTATCCGAGAGGTTTATGAGGTTCTGATCTTTGATCTATATCGAGCCATTCCAGCAACACATCATGAGTTACACACATGCCAGACAACAAGGAAGGGTACATTGCTTGTCGTTCTCCAGGAGAGAGCTCGCCTAGTTATGTCACACGATTTTAAGGCGGGGCCCCTTTGATCATGTTTCAGGTTTCCCTCCTCTAGATGAGGGCCCTAGCCTAGAGTTCCTTAAGACAATTTTAGAGGATGAGGAGGATCCTGATAAGGAACTGGAGTTGGCTGGGGAGAAGATTGACATAGAAAATGATGATGCAGTAGACTCTGAGTGCAATGAATATTTGTCGAAAAAAGGCTGCTTTGAATTAGTCCCACAAAATTTGAGCCCTTACTTGCTCCAAGAGAGGTCTTGTAGACTGTCACCAATCGCGGGCAGAGACCTTCAACTTCCTTGAAGCGAAACGCACCTTTCGTGCGTCAGTGCAAGGCATGTCTTCGAAAATCTGTTGTAGTTCTGTGACCCAGTTGTCTACTAGGTCTAAGTCCATGACTCTCAAGAAGGTTGGAGGGTTGGCTCTCCTAAACTCAGCATACCTTTGGGAATCTAACTCATGGGTGTTTGGAGCCACTTTCCTCTATGCCATCGCTTTAGCTATCTAGTTTGATGCTTGTGTCATTTCCTTGACGAGATCTTCAAAGTTTGTAGGTTCGGCCAGATAACGTGCATTATCTCTACGGGCGACATGGTTGGCTATAATGCACCAACATAAACAATGAGTAAATTAGGATTAGAGTAAATGCAAGCGAAAAATTAGTCATAGTAACATACAACCAGGTAGTCTAATACACAAATAATATGCTAGAAGCATAAGTCGGCATAGTCCCCAGGCTCACTTGGACCAACTAGCTTTGATACCAAAATGATACAAATAACACCCTAGCTAGCTACTTATGCTTAGGTTGTAAATAATGCTCACTAATTGTTACCTTTCAGTTTGGTTACTTTTATACTTAACTTTTGGAAATGTGCTTAGTTGTAAAAAGATGGACCAATTTAAAACTTTTCTTGATTTAAAACTCTTTGACACAAAAAGCATGAGTCTTATTCATAGCGGAAGGTAACTCTAGAAGCAAACTAATACAATATGTAGTAATCGTGTACTCTGCACTAACGCATACATCAACGAAGCATTACACATCAAGTCCAAACATACATCCACAACACATACACACACACACATATATATATGTACATAAAGTTGTCCCAAGGTACCCATAGGTCATAAGTACATCCAAAATAACAACACATAAGAATAGTAGTGTAGCTACTCACCTACTGGCCTTTATGGCAAAAAGAACATGAACAAGAAAACATAAAAAAACTACTAAGGCTAAGTACTTGCTGCTGGCGGTGATGTGCCATGAAGATCCTCCATGTCCTTAGAGTCAGTGCTCCCTACCCATAACATCGCTGAACTCCATGCCCGCTACCATAGATGTGTGAATGAAAGGAAGTTGAGTTCCTAGAGCTGAAACAAGGGGATATGTCGGTGGCAGAATACGTAACCAAGTTCAAAGAGCTGTGTAAGTACACACAAACCTATTAGCTCAACCCAAATGAAGAATGGAAATGAGGGAAGTATCAGAGGGGTCTAAAGCTGGAGCTACAATCATCCGTCAACATCCTCGGCATTCAAAACTATGCTACACTAGTCAACAAGAGCCTAGCCCAAGAAAAAACCCTAAAGGATTTGGTGGCACACTGCAGCGAGAGATATAAGAGAAAGTAGGCTGGGCAAACCCCACAACGGCAAGATTTGACTCTGAAGAAGCTTTTCTATGGCTAGAACTTTAGAGGTATGGGGCCCCAGTGGCAACAACAGAACCGAGGCAAGTCTAAGGCCAGACTCTGTAAAGACGGTCATGACAAGGACAACAACCACAGATACCGTAACAAGGTAGGGGCCAACAAGGGCAGAATGGATAAGGAAGACCACAAGGGAGAGAAAGCATTCTGACTTACAAGTAGTGCGGTAAAGCTCATGGAGGGAGGTGCCTAACTGGCTAGGATGTTTGCCTTAGATGTGGGAAAACCGACCACTATGACAACAATTCTAAGACTCCCCTACCCACAACTTAGAGATCCAAACGAGCTTTGACTTTCACAGCAGATGAGGCCAACGAAGCAGAGGGAATCATTCAAGGTATGTGCTTAATAAAGGGTAGTACCTTAACTGTATTATATGATTCAGGCGTGTCACATTCTTTCATGTCATATACCAATTTGATAAGTCTAGGATTACCAACTGTGTGCCTCCACTATACCTTGGTTATGTCCAACCCCGCCTATTAAAACTTGTCAAGTGTGCCCTCGATGTCAGTTCCAGATGTAGGCTAAAACCTTCACAACTAACCTCATATGCCTTCCCTTAATTAGTTTACATGTAATCTTAGGAATGGATTGGCTTCGCACCAATCATGTCATCCTATATTGTGCAATTAAATCAATAGTATTTCCCAAAACACCTACCCTTATCCCAAATGTCAACCCCAAGCTAGTCATTGTATACTGTTGTCGGCTTGATAGTTAGGAATACATTCTCCTAGCATCTTCGAAGGTAGAGACAGAGCAAGTGATGGAAGATTTTTCTATGGTTTGTGAGTATCTGGAAGTTCATGCCAAACAATAAGTCTTTATTGGGAAAATAAATATAATTGCATTTGGGGATTCAAATAACAAGTTAAGTGATAAATCAAATACTTGCTTAATTACTAGTCATATTCTGACATAAAACCTGAAGATATTTATGGATCCTTTCAACCATATGTTCTCAACTTAGTTTATTCTTAACCAAAGTAATATTGCATTCTTGATGGGTAGATCTTGACGGGAGAAGGGAGAATCCCATCATCTTATAACCTGGAAGCATATCTTGCACGATCCCACTCGGTAAAAATGTGGTCACGTGTTATTTCTTTGAGTGAATGACAACCACATAATGTCATTGTTAGTTCAAGCTCATCCCCAAGCATCTTGAGTACTTTTCTCACACCAGCCTCACCATCAACCGCTAGTGAGAACACCACTGGTCTTCCTATCTGAAATTTATACAAAGGATAATAAACATGTGCATGTAGTAGCAATAACAATTATGAGGCTAACTGTACATAACACAACATAACCTAGGGAAAAAAATATATATTTTATCCCACAAAAATGTACAATATGTTAAAACGTGACTTGCATTTATGATAGGGTAAAAAAAACGTTACTAAAAGTAACATGTTGATTTGCTCATTTTTCAACAATTGCGGGAAGACTTTTTTTGCCTTCATATTGCAACATGCTTTGCATGAGAATTGGGTGGTTGGACGGTTGATGGTGTCATTAATGCACCATGGCTTTAGCTCTCTACAATTGCATGAAACACCCATAATCCAAGCTTCATAGGAGAAGCAGAGAAGCATAAGTAAGTCTTGGCTTCTATAGTGAGAGTAAAATATAAAGAGTGTGAGAAATTTTAAGAGTGTAGTGTAAGAGTATACATTGGGGGGTTTTGGGTATTCTCTAGTTCTCTGTAATACTGCTCATTGTAATAGCAGAGAGTTTCACCAGGATACACTATATGTCTGAGTGCAGTTAGAAAATTGTAATTATCCTTAAACTATAGTAGATATTTTTCGGAGTTTGTCCCATAGTTTTTTCCTTATTATTCTAGGGGTTTTCACGGTTAAAAAATTGGTGTGCAGTTTCTTGTTATATTTTGTTGGTGTGAATAGCGATAGTGGTTCCCACTGTAAAGTGTTATTCACGCGTTTTGTTTTATTGTGTTACTTTCTGCATAAATTGAATACGCTTGTGCTCACATCCACATGATGTTAATTACACTTGGGGTGTACCTCTACCTAACACAATCACAACAGATTAGTATCTAAAAAATTGCATGCACATTGGTCTCAGAATTAGTAGTAAATTTTAAATTATTTACCCTCTCCAAGGACTAACGTGAGTATTTGCAGTTTAATTTGTTATGAAAAATGCTCCATGTACATTCTTAAATCATACACTCGTACATACACCACTCTTTTATACGGTTTTATACGCAATTAATGATAATTATACGTATAGCGTATACTTATACACAACGCACGCGCCCCAATCCCAAACTCGTTCTCGTCATCGTTTTCACTCATCGTCTTCAACCTCTCATCCTTGTTCTGTTATGTTTGTCGTTGTCATCGTCATAGTCATACTCTGTCATTCTCTCATCCTCCTATTATCGTTATTCATTCTTTGATTATCATCTCATCATCGTCATTCAATTTTCTATTATGTTTATCATCATCATCATAGTTTTCATTATTTTTTTCTTTGATTTCCATAGAGAGTTTTGTTCTTTGACGTCTCTGTTAAATTCTAATGTATTGAAGCTTCATATGTTCTAATGTTCATTCATTACTAACATACATATGACAGAAAATTGAATATGCAAACTTTAAATGAGTATAAGTGCAAACATTAAATGGACGTATGTGCAAACATTATTTACAGGTCAGGTTTTATCTTTGTTGAGGAAGAGGATATGCATTTTGGTGTGATATAAATATTAATGCAAACATTAGATGCATAACATTAATGCATAAATATTATAAATATTTTGACACAATTTTTAAAATATTGTCATGAATAAACATTAGATGGTGTGATATAAGCATTATGTGTTTGTCACAAATGCATAAAAATGCAGAATTTGATGTATTGTAGAATTGTGCAAACTTTAAATAGGCATATGTGCAAACATTAAATGGGCGTATGTGCAAACATTATGCACAGGTCACATCTTTTGTCTTTGTTGAGGAAGAGGATGTGCATTTTGACACATTTTCAACCTTTCAACAATTAATGCATAAATATTATAAATATTTTGACACAATTTTTTACATATTACCATAAATAAACATTAGATGGTTTAATATAAGCATTATGTGTTTGCCACAAATGCATAAAAATGCAGAATTCAATGTATTGTAGAATTATGCAAACTTTAAATGAGTATATGTGCAAACATTAAATGGGCTTATGTGCAAACATTATCCACAGGTCACAGATTTTGTTTACATCACTGTGATTTTACTTAAATAAAAATAAATCTTGACTTTAAAATTAACAAGCATAGGTCATGTATATCTTGTTCTTTTCCTTTCTCCTGTCAATTATGTTTTAGTTTTTTGTTTAACTTCTTTCTTTCTTATTTAAAAGATGATAACAAGCAACAACATCTTTAATCACTCATCTCTCTAACAAATCCTAGATCTTGCGCATGAGATCGCAGAGATCGACGAGATCGAAGAGAACGAAGAGGGTGAAGAGAGCGGAGAGCAATGAACAGTGAAATTTTTCGAGAAAGAGAATGAAGATAAGGAACGTGGATTCACGCGCGTGTTGATGAGAGTGGGAGAAAGAGTAGATGAAGCGATTATTTTAGGGTCAGTGTATTCTAATACGGGCATATGTATAGTGTATAAATTATGAGTGTACATGTAGCAAATTGATTTGTTATTATGATGATTTAATATACTTACAAATACAGCAGATGCTCCAAGAGCCAGTGCTTTAAAAACATCTGTCCCTCGACGTATCCCGCCATCTAAGAATACAGGAACTCTTCCTTGGACAGCTTTCACAATCTATTCAGGGCATTCAACCAAAATGGGTTGAGGTATTTGTAAGTATAGATCAGTAGTGGCAAGCTCGAGGTAAATATAAAAAATAAATAAATAAATAAATCTTGACTTGCTTTGAAAAAATACACACGCAGTACCTCTTCTAAAACCATAATACTAGCAGGGACATAGTCAAGTTGGCGAGCTCCATGATTGGAAACAATGATTCCAGAAGCTCCAAATTGTATGGCTATTCTCGCTGCATTATTATCATGAAAAATTGAATTTCATTTAAGGCTGGGAATTAAAAGAAGAAAAAAAAGTCCTAGCAAAGATGAAATGGAGAGGGAAGCATCAAAGTGGTCACGATTTAACATGCATATTAATTAATTACCATCTTCAGCAGTAAGCACACCCTTCACTAGAATTGGCAATGAGGTGATCGATTGAAGCCATTTCAAATCCTGTAAAAAACAAGGGTTGCCATAATATTATTACCTCCTCCTCCACCTTCAAATGTCAATCAAAGATTAGTCAAAATAAATCATAGTAGTGAAAGAATCACCTTCCAGTTGACAGACTGGCGAAGCTGGACAACAAAGGTGATCGCCAAACAGAGCAGTAATTAAAAAAAAAAAATAATATCAATATGAGATTTCATCATGGAAAAATATTCTATCTGATTTCAAAATTTGATGTTGGCCACAAACCTTATCTTTCTTTAGAAGATTCCGTCCCCCAAAGTTCTTAAGGCTGTGTGAGGGAATTGTAAATCTGTAGTAAATTAACCCCATCAGACAAGGCAACTATATTTAAAATCTTCAAAAAAATTCTAGAGTACTAATCAATCAAACTATTGACAAAGAGAGAGATTGTTCATGTTAACATTTCTAAATGATTGACAACCCGTTCTTAATATCAGCCTCCCTATGACCAGGACGTGGAGAGTCTGCTGTAAGTGCAATTGCCTTGAAACCGGCCCTTTCAGCTCGTCTCACAAGCTTTGTAACAAAATCTCTGTCTGTAATCACCTAGCAAGTAGTTGGAAATAAAACACGAGTAAACAAATTAGGTTCTTAACTCAAGACAATTGAGAGAGAAAGAAACAATTGCCAAGTAGCACTATGCAGCAAATGCCTTAAATAAGCGTTGCTAACAATGCAACCAAGAAAGTTCTATGACAATTAAAAATATATTAAAATAAAACTTCCAAGTTTAAGATTCTTGCCTATTTTCCTGGAAAAGGAATTGTTAATGTATTCAATGGAAGATTCATGATACGTCGTAGAAAGAAGAAGAAAACCCTTTAAAATGGGGAAGGAGAGCAATTCTTTTAGGTAGCGTTTGGTTCTTGTCTTGAGATAGAAAGGACAGAGACAATGAGACAATACTCACGTTTTCTTTTTCTATCCATTTCTCCAAACAGATTTTTGTCCTCAAACGTCTGTATCTCCTCTGTGCCTCAGGACAAGAACCAAGTGCTACCTTATGTATACTCACATAGAGTTGGAAGAATCGAATGCCAGGTCCTGTTGAAGCAACCTCCTCAATACTGAAAGTAGCCACTGTTGATAGTGCCTGTTGAGACAATTATGAAAATTAGTCTGTTGACAGTGAAAAAATTACAATAAGAAGAAAAGCTCACCTAGCTAAAGGATATTTGGTTTCATATCATAATCTGAGACAAATTAATATATAAGAAATCTATGAGGCAAAACTTAAAAAGATAAGAAATAAAAAATTGGTTTGGGAAGAAAAATTTAGTTTGAGAACAAATATGGAGGAAATTAACCAAACCATAATTGTTCCAGCTGCTGATGCTGCTTTAGCTGTTGCACATTCTCCTGCATCAATGTTGCATAGTTTGTTTTAGCTCAAATATGATTTTTCTTCTTTTTTTCCTTCCCTCTAGAACTTGTGCATTAATAAAAACCAAAGTGAGTTTGACATCGTAATACCTTGAGGGTGAGCCAACTTTTGCAGGGATGTGGGAGCAATCATTATAGGCATTGAAATTTTGAAGCCTAATACGCTTGTTGTCATGTCTATACTGCTTACATCTACCAGAATTCGCGGTCGGAACCTATTTTATTTAATTAAACAAAACAGAGATTAATCTGAGAAGGGCTGCTAACTGTTTGGAAAACCAAGGAAAATAAAGTACCAATCAACCAATCTATATGTGTCCTTGTTAATTCAAAGGAAAAAAGGTGAAATCATTTATAATATTTTGATTTTTTTGAATAAAAACCAAGTTAATTTAAACTAGATGTCATAAGAAAAAGCAAGCATATTACAGAATCCTTGAGAATGCATCGCGGTTCTCTTTCAGAGTCCATTGGTCATCTACCCCTGATGCATAGAAGTCATAAACCCTCTTTGGCAATTTCTCCTTTGCTATGGCTTCATACTCTGTAACATTAGTTATCTCCATCGATTTTCCCAATAATTGAAAGGAATCACTAAAACAGACCAAAGTGAGTGGAATGAGATGGAGACGCAGAGATAACAGTGAATCAAGTCTCAAAAGACATTTATTTAACATAGACCGTCAGTATTTTTAGTTGTTATGCAGTGATGCATAAGCATGACTTCTTAAGTAACTAGTTTAGTTCCTAGTGCACATAAATTATTTTAAATTTATTGATACCAAGCGTACTGGGAGCTCATCTACAATAAAAATATAATCCTTATTTTCATAAGGTGAGATCTTCGGCATAACACAGCCTACTTTCGAAGCCACAGTTAATTATAAAGATTATACTTCTATAATAGACAGGACTGGAGAGCATGGATCTTTGATCAAACATATTTCTGATGCACAAGATCCTCGATTACGGCGCAAGTACAGAGCATACTATATGTTTATGATGCTCATTATCTTCCTACTTCTCATACTCTAAGAGAGTATGAGTTGATATAAAGGATCGAGTTTTGAGAAAGAAGAAAAGTGTTTGGAAATCCATAGATTTAAGAAGAACAAAAGATTTTATATCTTCAGATTTCTTGATGATCTTACAAGAGTGAGGAGGCCTCATTTTATAGAAGGAGGCTTCCATAAAATGACAAGCTAAGAAGATTAGCTCTAATACAGTTCTTAAACACACACCATACACGTATTTTACAGAAGGACAAATATTATTTATCTTACAGACAACTTTTCTAAAGTAGTTTTTATAAAGTAGTCCTTAGTCTCTGAAGCAGTGGTATACGGGTTCATGACTAGGAGAAAGATTTTGGTCTTCTCAATACTCTTCCTTATCTTTTACTTCTTTCAGTTTTTCCTTTTCATAATTTTCAAGTAATTGGTCTAGTCTTCTTTCTTTATACTCAGACCATGGTGAACTCTGAGAGTCTTGCATAACTTCATCAAGTTTATCTGGTTCATCCTTTGTTTCTGGTTCTTCAGCCGGCTTGAAATCATTGGTTCCATATTCTCCCAGTGGATCCCATTCTAGAACACAAATGATATCTAACGGTTTTAGTCTTCCGCAGGTGGAACTAATTTGAGGGTATTTAATGCCAAACCCATTTATTTGGAGCAAATGGGATATAAATTCTTTGTAAAATGGTGGAGTGGCATCCTTCATAAAGTGTTTAAAGAAACAAATTCTACAGTTTCTGGCTTGATTTTGTGTCCAAAGCATCTTGGTTTGAGGATGCTGGAAATATGGTCGATGGAGGACATATACAGAAACCAATTCTCTGGTTTGTTCATCATCCATTTTCCATATGTTGAATATGGATAATTCTTGTTCAAGATCTCTCCTCCAAGTATAGATGGGTTGGTACCACTCTAGAGTATTCCATAGTAGGGTTTGTTCTTTGATTCATCTTCTAAAAGGGTTTTCATTTAGACTATTGGAACATGATAGGATAGGTACAAATCATTGTGACACACCATAAAAACCATCTATCAGATTCCAAGAATGGCTTTCCCATTAGAACTGAAGAGACATTCAGATAAGGGGCTACAAGATTAAACCAATGTTGATTAGGTTCAATCTTATTTTCTCGGAGAAAAATGGCCAGATAACGGAACATCTGGGTGACTGCAAAATCTTTTAAGTAGCTGGAGTTAGAGTCAGGTTGGTGTTAAGCTCAGGAGGAAAAGTTGGGTTTGGTGGATTGGAGTTTGAAGCCCCTGTGTTCATTAAGATCAGAGGATAGGAATGGGTGGAGGAATGGATAGTGATTGGCTTGGCTGTTCTGGAGAGATAGTCTAGAATGAGGTTTTGAGTTCCTTTAATATGCTTTACAGTAAAGTCATATTGAAAAAACCATTCTTTCAGCCTGAGAATTTGTGGGTTTGGAGGCACTTTGTTTTTGAATTCTAGGATCCTGGGAAAAGATGAGTTATCTAATTGGACTTCAAAGTGATATCCTCTTAGATGCTAGTCCAATTTTTGGATCCCGTATTTTACTACTAGTGTCTCTTTGAAGGTGGTGTGATAGTGAAGTTCTGCTGGTTTGAACTGCCCACTTGCATGACCACAATAGTATTTTTGTCCTTCTGATTCTTCTATCAAGACAGCTCCCCAGTATTGGTCACTGGCATCTGTCTGAAGGATTCTCTTCCCTTCTTCAGGAATTTTTAGGGTTGGTGGATTCTTAGCAACTTGTTTCAAAAACTTTACTGCCTCTGTTTATTCTAGTCCCCATGGGGAGGATTCTTTTTTAGTAATTTTGACAGCTTGATCGTATATCTAGAGATTTGTGGAATGAAATCCCTGATATAGTTGAGTATTCCTAAAAATTGTTGTATTTGTTTTGTGGTCATCTTTTCATCAGGGACTTTTGAAGTTCTTCAGCTATGTGAGGTTAAGGAACATATTTTCCATGGGAAAAATGCATTCCTAGGAAATCAACTTCTTTGGTTCCAATTTGTGACTTCCTTGAAAAAAGCATTATCCCATGCTGATTGCAGAGGTTATGGAACTCGTTCAAGAGCTGTTTATGACTTTCTTCATTAGGCGAGAACAAGAGAATGTCATCTGTGTAGATCAGGGCATTGTTGAGGAGTGGTTCAAAAATTCTGGTCATAGCCTTTTGAAATAGAGAAGGTGTCACCTGAAGGCCAAAAGGTAGAATAGTCCATTGATAATAGGCATTTGAGATGCAGAAGGCTGTTTTTGGCCTATCTTCTTGAATCTTGCAAGAAAACTTTAGCCTCTAAATTAGACAGTCTTATAGAATATTCCTACGTCCTTCCAGAAGCACAAATTTTTTAATTATTAGATGTAAGATAATACTAATTTTAAATTAAAAAATTAGTGGAGTTAATAGGCACTTAAATTTAAAATTTAAATTAAAAAATATTTAATAGAATTTGGTGAAAAAAATTTGAGTAACATTTTTTTATTCAAAATAATGGTGAAAAAAACTCAAATATTTAATTAATAATATAAATAAATGATAGAATCAAATGTGACAATATTTAATTGGATGTCAATATAAAAAAAAAGTCTTCCTACATGTACATCAAAAATATACACCATACATACACTCTATACTTATATACATAAAGTTTGTGTTTTAATGTATGTAATGTTTGTGCACTTAATTAAGTATAGTTGAGAATATCATCTATAAGTTTGTAATGTTTGTGCACTCATGAGAATAAAATTTGTGCATTATTAGTAGTGTATGCATGAGTGTATAAAATTGGGTGTACATATAATTTTTTCAAAAAAAAATTACATTATCATTACTTGTGTATAACAATTAAACTCTATCTCAATTAAGGTGTTAAAATAACACATTTCTATTTAAACTGCTCCAACTACACCCTAACAAACCAATAATTGAAACTTCAATCATAGCATTCAAGTGTTGCCCCAGTGCACAAAATTTCAAGTCTCACTTACAATTCGTACTTTTTGCGTTTTCCGTCTAAGGTATCAATTATTTGAATATCAAATCCCGTGGTGGGACCAACTTATAAGCACGCGAGTCAGTTTTTGACGGTGACAGTTCCGTGAAAGAAATAATAGAGGAGGAGGAGGAGAATTAGAAGTTAACATTGATGCGACTCCTAGAGAGATGAGTATGAGTAGAAATGCTTTGAATATGATAAAATTTAAATAACACTTATCTAAACTCTCTTTTTTTTATAGAAGTATAAGTTTATTTGCTCATATTTACCTTTTTTCATGGGAAGATTTATGTTTTTATAGGAGAGTTGTATGACTGTTAACCAAATTTTGTTATAAATAACATTCTTTGATGATGAACTTGATTAAAATGTGATCATATAATTAGAGTACGAGAGAGCTTGAACACAATGGACATATTGTAAGGAATACAAAAATGTTATGCATACATCACTTTTGTTGTCACCTTTTATACACTACATTTAATGCATGTTTTATCTATCTTCTTTCTCACGCTCCTCTTCTCCTTTTTTTTTCTTATTCTTTTTTCTCTCTTCTTTTTTCATCATATTCATTGTTTCTAGTTGTTCAAAAATTTGTGCATGTGAGTACTAAAGTTTTATTCTTCTTCTTTTTTTTCATTTTTGTTTCTGTTATATTCTTTGTTTTTGGTCGTCCACTAGTTTGTGCACGTGTGTAAAAAAGTTTGTACATTCTTGTTTAAAAGTTTGTGCACGTGAGCACCAAAATTTTATTTTTCGTCTTCATTTTTGTTTCCGTCATATTTTTTGTTTCTGGTTATTCAAAAGTTTGTGCACATGTGTAAAAAAGTTTGTGCATTCTTTTTCAAAAGTTTGTGTATCTAAGCATCCACCTTAGGCCCTATTTATCTCTTCAATTAACTCAGCGTCCAAGATTGACTTTGACTTTGAATCCAAGGTTGACTTCAACTTCTCTGTGAAAAGAATATATCTTTGCAACCCAACTTTCTACTTTGTGGTCCCATTAGGTGATTTTATCTCATTCTTCAGTCATCGCAGTCTCTAAATGGTTGTCTAGAGAAGATGATTCGCTATCCTCGTCCCACAAATCCGAATATGGATTATTGTTCGTTGTTCTTCCCTCATGGATTTGGATCTCATCTCCGCTGTTGATTTGGTGTTGTTCCTGGTTTAAGAAGCGGGCCTACTTCATAGAAGCGCTCTAAGTATTGGCGAAATGTCTCTTCACCTTTCTGTATAATTCCCAATAGGCTTACTGTCGTCTTGGGTTTGGTCCTCCGCATGGTGAAATCTACCACAAAGCGCTCAGCTAGGTCATCAAAGGTTCTAATGCACTTAGGCGGAAGTGCATTGAACCAAATGAGCGCACTCTTCCTTAGGGTGATAGGAAATGATTTACACTGGACGGCATCAAAGGCTCCATCCAGAATCATTCTGTGGCCAAAAGCATCCAGATGATGCTGAGGATCCGTGGTATCGTCATAGGACTCCATATCTGTTGGAGGGCAGAAACTGTGCACGGATATTGCGTCGAATA
Organism: Nissolia schottii; assembly: GCA_003254905.1. NCBI lineage: Eukaryota > Viridiplantae > Streptophyta > Magnoliopsida > Fabales > Fabaceae > Nissolia > Nissolia schottii. The sequence goes on from QANU01024730.1 coordinate 145,097, forward strand.
TGTCGTCTGCAAAAGGGTGGTTTTCCTTCCCTTTCGCTCTTTTGTTCCTTAATGTCCTTTGTCTGTCACGTGTGTCCTGAGTTCTGTGGACATTCTATACACGGACTCTTGGACCTCGTTATTCGTATCTGTGTTGTACTGGCCATCATTACGGTTAATACTGTCGATGTGGCATTGTCATTCATCCGCTTGCCGAATGACATTTTTTTGCTTGTATTCTGCGTCCTTCTTTGCCCTTTCAGCCGTGGAGTGAATTTCTACCTGCTTTCTTCTTTCCTCCTCTGCTTGCTTAAGTTGTAGAAATGTTGCTTCTAACTGCGTAATCCTGGCGGCTTGGTCCCCCACGACATTAGCTAGACTTGGAGGGGGAGGTAGGTCATTTTTCGTCGCGTTGTTGTCGCATTGGTTATTTTTCTCGAGAAGGGGAACATCTTCAGGGTTATTTTGTTTAGGGGGAGGTAGAGGTGCTTGGGATGGGGGGACATGGCTACCGGCGGATGGCGTTTCGTGGGTGTCCATGGAGTTGACGAGGCGATATGTTTTTCTGGTGTTCTTGGGAGGCATGGTGTCAGAGGTTTTTCAGAATCCAAAAGTGTGTGGGATGCCATGAAGTTCCCATAGACGGCGCCAATGTACCAAGAAGGTGGGTTCTCGGTGCAAGTCAGACTCTAAAGCTCCTCTGCGGGTCTGGAGAGTTGGTGCGGGTACCTGCAAGGACTCCGATGCTCAAGTAAGCAAGGGTAGGATTTAGAGGATAAATTCAAGGGAAGATGGGTTCTAGGTCGTACTTGGTGTGCTGGATTGTTTAAATACCTAGGTGGGGACCGGGATTTTAGCTAGCCTATGATCCTCCTCTCCGGATTCTTTTTCAGGATCTGGGGAGTGATGTTCGCCGTGGGAGTCATTCATGGGCCAGGGATCTCTCCAGGCAGTTATTGTGTGGGAGTTCATTTCGGGATGGATGTTTCCGTGGGTCCTTGGGGTCCGAGTTCCTATACGGGCCTTTGGGCCAGGTCCATAACAATAATATGTTTAACTATTTCTTATTGTAAATTTAACATAATCTGTTTAGTCAACATTTATAAATTGGTTGTAACTCAAAACAAGAAACATCATCATTTGTTAACATACTCTGTTAACTTAAAAAAAAAAATACTATAACCCTAAACCTTAAAGTTGATGATTATTAATAATTTGCAACTGGTTGATTCTCCACCTCCCCATATATTTCTACATTTTCTCTGCCTCAAGCTTATATATTATTCTTTCAAGGCAAACAATCTGATCTTCAAGATCAGGTACGTCAACCAAAGGTGGTGGTGCAACTGCAGGTGGAGTAGGAGTCTCACTTTTGTCTGTCATATGTAAAAAAAACAATACACACACAAGTTAATAATTTGAGTTTAACAAAATAGATACACCAGCATGCATGCATACATACATACGCACACACATACACGCTATTTGTATAACAAATACTACGAACTATAAAATATAACCAATTATTCTTGATATATCTAGTCATGCATTAACATACTAAAATATTCAAATACAAGAACCGGATATAAGGAATCAGAACCAAAGTAAACTATACTGAAATCCACATATTCCTAACACCCAACACAACACCCTATTATTAATCAAGGTAACAAAACTCAGATCAAAACTAAAATCTAATTAACAACAATGGTACACAAGCAGAATTTCATCTAGAACTTTAGGACAATACAGTGAAAATAAACAAATCATGAGTAGAAATAAAAATAAAGATGACAATACTTAGCAGTGGCGATGCAAGGCATGACAAGGCCAGAGGAGCGGTGGCAAGGATTGGAGGCCTCACGATAGGGGCACAAGAGGCGCAGTGGTAATGCTGATAGAGGAGCGGCGACAGAGGCGACAGAGGCGCGGTGAGATGAGGCACAGCTAAGGGGAAAAAGAAACGAGGGAGCCACATTCTCCTAACCTAGTTCTACCAACGAATTTTACATCAAAATCCATTGATACCAAATTTTAATAAAAATCATGTTTCACAAACGCAGTAGTCTTTTTCAAATGACAAAACTTCAAATACCGACGAATTTTGGTGTCTGTAATATGAGAAATAATTAAAAAATATATATTGTTTATTTTGTTGATGGAAAATTTCGTTGGGCATGGCGCCTAGTGTTTATGACATTACTCGATGGATATGAAATTCGTTAGTGTGTTTAATCTAAACAAGTCTCTGATCACGTTTTTGACAGATTTATTTATTATCCATCAGAATTTTCGTCGATATAAGATGTTTTCGTTGTAGTGCCTAGCGACTCCTTCATTCATTTGAGTAATCTTCCCACCCAAAGAATTTATCATTATTATGAAATTGCATTTTTTCTAAATGTAATTCCTCCTCCTCAATAAATTTATATTTATCGTTTATTACTGAATTTTTTTTTAATCTTTCTTCCCGTTTATATTTAGAGGAGCATCATCCACATTAGGATTAAAAAAAAAAAAGAGTCTAATTTTATTTATTTTCTCAAGAGTTAGTGACAAATTTAATTTTGGTGAATGTGATGTGTGTATATATATTTATATAGTTTTATACTATGAAATACTTATTTATTAACATATTGTAATATTTATTTTATAATACATGTCATTAATGTGGATCCGTCTTTGCAGGTAGCTATGCGCTCACACTGAAGATCTGTTTGGTAAAAGAAAGAAAACGAGAGGGAAAAAATTTAATTTTACAGTAGTAGATGTGAAATTTTTGTTATGTGAGATCAAGTGTAATCTTTTATCATTAATATCATTGTTCCTTATTTCATGCGTAAGTCTTACATTTTCAATGAATAGTAAAAGATCCAACAAGAACAACTAAAATGGGTTAGTCCAAGTGATAAGTGGTTTAGTATTTGCTTAAGCAAATCTCAAGTTTGAAATCTTGTGTATGCAATTATTTGCATAATGAGATTCACCAACCATAACTAGATGCACAACTCGGGTTGACCTGGATTAGCCAGGATTCATTACACATTTGCATAATTTTTCTTCTCTGAATCTCCAGTTTTGTAGCTATGCAATAGAGGAACATTCTCAGTAGTAGTTAGTGATTCCTGGCTAGAGTGGCTACCAATAGTAACTTCTTCTGCCTCTTCTTTTGCTTTGCCCCACAATACAGTATAAAGTCCAATTGATATTATTGCGGCCCCAATTATGCTGCAAAATAAGGAGATTGCATGATTCTTTGCATACTACAATGATATCAAGTACTCACTCCGTTCCACTTTACGAACAACTTTAGCTAAATACACAAATATTAAAAATTTAAAATTAAGAATAATTTAAAGAATAATTTTATTAAATTGTCCTTATTTAAATATTTTTTAATGGAGAAAGAGATAAAATGTATAAAATTTTAATAAACGAGATATGTTTAAAAACTTAATAATAAATTTTATCCAAAAATGTGAGAATGAAAAATAAATTGAAATAAAATTCTTTAGCTGAAAAATAATTTGCCACCAAGGAAGTAGTAATAATTAAATGGCCTTTTAAAATGAAGTGATTTTTTGTTCAAGGGAGGGTGGCTCAGTAATTCCACGGGTAACCATTTTTACCGTCAGCTCAGCCATTCCTTCATTCTTTAGGGTGATCCTTGGACATTGACACCGATCATGACTCTACCAATTACCTTATTTTTAACTTTTCTTTATCTTGTTTCACTCTAGTTTTTTCCAATACAATAGACACTTATGTTATGTCCATTACCACCATGCCCTGATGGTATTAATTCTTGATTACTTCATCAAGCAATGGCCAACAGCTATGAATTTGTCAGAAGCAATTGATTACATTTATTTATATATATATATATATATTGTGTTAATTTGCTTCCCCCTATTTTATGGAAGAATCAAATGTAAAGGGAAAAAAAAAACCTTGCACTATGTGCATTTTATCATTTAACTTTTAAAAATGTGACAACTGACTGCATAGTTTTTTTTAATAGTGTAATTCGACCCCCTACATAATTAAATTATCCTTATGTTCTTGAAGAAGAAGAGGATGAGAAGGTGAATGAGATGGGTAATTTAATCATTTAAGAGTCAATTTACATTATTATAAAACGTTATTAATTTATACAATTTTTTAAATTAGGAGATAAAATGCATACAGGGTATAATTCAGGGACTGAATTACTATTTTCCCAATGTAAAATGCTGAATTAGTCATACCTTCCAATATGAAGAGCATCACCAAGGAACATAACTCCCATGGCCACAGTAATAACAATTGAGAGTGGCTTGAATGATGTTACATATACAGCTCCCTTTATGTGCAGCAACCAGGCATAAATTGCATTGCTCAAGAACTTCCCAAACAACCCCTAAGAATATAAAATAAAATAAAAACGTGCCATCAATAAATTAGACTAGCTCAAGAAATGTGTTATTTTAGGTTAAATTGCAAGAGAGAAGTTTTTTCAGGGGATATCTTACAGAGCAAACAATGGAGATCAATGAGATATCTAGCCTTATTTTCCAAGCACTTCCATTTGGCTCAGTAAATAGACCTACAATTGCAGCTACTATGGTTGCAGTGGCATTGTAAAAAAAGAGCATACTTAGTTCATCCGGGTACTCCTTCAATACTTCCACCTGTGAAATGAACATAAGAACTAAAAAATTTTGATTTGTCATGTATACACAAACATTCCTATGAAGGTATTCAGTGTCACGTTTTTGTCAAAGTATAAAGGTTTTAAGCGTAATATAATTTACCCAAAAGTTAAGAATAAGAAAATCCTCACGTATCCACAATCTTGTGCTTGTATTTTATAAAATTCTAAATTACTGACGCTTTCTTCCGTCACTATCAATTATGCACTCTGTTGTCTGAAGTATATTTCTCACTCCCTTTAAAGGGATTCGAATCCTACCTGCAAAATGTACCACAGTGAAGCCAGTAAATAGTCAGCTGTTAGAAGAATTCCAGCAATGGCCCAACTTGTGTCCACTGCATTAAGAGTGCTAATTGGTTGTTGAAGTGGTATGGAAAGTTTGGAATGATGAGGAGCGATGATGGAAGGTCCTTTGTAGAAGGTCAATACAAATGCACCACCTATTGATATTATGCTTCCAGTTATCTTAGCTTGGCTACTTCTACTTTTCACAGCAATCTTTTCCATCCTAATTAATTGGGTAGTAAATAAGATAGAAAACAAAATAAGAATGTGTATATATAATAAGATTAGAGATATTCATAATTGTGCCAAGCATCCATACTATACTAGTAGTTTAAAATCATTTACTTTAAGGATCTACTTGAGACTGGTTGTTACCTTTGATCCGTTGAAATTAGTCACCTATGGAGAAATGGAGGACTAGCAGATTGTTTCAAATTGTAGAATTTTGTCCGCAAAAGCAAAAAAAAAAAAAAAAAAAAAAAAACGGTTTAAAAGTAAATAAAATGTATAGTTTTTCACTTTGAAGAAATACAATATATTAGGAATGCTTTCCATTTTCCGTTAGCTACAATTTCTATGTTAAAGTGCGAAACTGAACCTTCATTGGCTTGTGTTTATATACGTACCAGAATAATGTTATTCTTGGCTTGCACGCATCATAGTGTTTTGGTATTTTGGGCATTAGATCCAAAAACTAGTTGCCTTGTGGTATTTGGCATTATGGAGAGGGGCAAACTTGTTATTGTAAAGTTCTTGCTATCATCCGTGGTTGTATTCTATTCTTTTTTTATGAAATGAATTTCATGAAAAATAATAATAAAATAAATAAATAAAGAGGGACATGCTTGTATATTGTATTTGAACCAATTTGATCCAACAACTAAAGTTACCGACCATGGGTCCCTTCAATCCTATAAAATCGAAATTTATTTGATACTTAAAATACATGTGACATCAGATAAGTCTACTACAGATTTTAGATGATATCAACTTAGTCCTATTAATTTATAATATCAAATAAATCCTCCAAACATTTTAAGTGACATAAGTTAATTAGTTTTGTCAAGTAAAAAAACGTGATATAAACATCACAATAAAGATTAGGAGACGAGAGTTGACAAAATGACAAATTTAATTTCGCTTAAATGATTTGGAGAATATATTTTAATATCACGAGTTTTTCAAGGACTAAATTTATGTCATGCGTATTTTAAATTACCAAATTGCTAGTTTATTCAATCTATCAGTCCATTCCTCTTCATCTAATTTCTCCAATGTATGATTTATTTGCTTCGCTATCGCTCATATGTGCAACTCCTACAAAGCACACTGGTGGTGACGTCATGAAACTTCCAAAAGATTCTTATGTGCAGCATTTGGTGATAAACACTACTAATTGAAATCTTGATTCTTAATTAGCCAGTTAACTTTTCTTATGTGCCGTGTTTGTGCATCCCAAGGGAATTGAAACCTTGATTCTTAGGTGTATAGCATGACTCTGAAAAATATTGAATTGAATAAACTTAACAAAGAGCAAAGTCAAAGAGTGAGAGTAGTGGAGTGCTGAACAAGCCATGCGCTAGCTAGTTTCAAGAAGAGTACGTGTGTTATTTAATTTCAACATTGCATTGCGTACAAAGCAAGTAACTACTACGTAAAGTGGGGTCGATATAATTGTTAAGTAGTTATGTTGTATATAAGTATTATATCTTCAAGTAAAACAAAAGAAAAGAAATAAAAGCTTTAGCCCAAATAAGTAAGAATTTGTCAAATCAAAAGAGAAAAATGAACCTGAAAAAGACAGCAAGCAAGAAGGTGAAAGCAGGGACAAGGTTGCCAATTGACGAAGCAAGTGTTGGAGAACTGTAACTAATTCCAGCATACCCCAATATCTGAGATGAACTCCTTCAACACATGACCATCAAAAATCCAAAACAAAGAAAAAACAGGTCATCAGAAGTATGAGTAAACATATGTAAGAGATTGACAAGTCTAATAGTCTAATAAAAGACCTTAAAATCTGTGTTTAAAAAGTAAAGTCAAATTAAGTGCCTTTAATTATTACCCTATGATCCCAAGAAGAACAATTTTGGATAGTATGGAGAAACTGAGTGGAGGAACCACTCTTGATCTGCAAGAAAGACAAGAAAAGAGAAAAGAAGAATGAACACATCATGTGAGTGTGTATAATGAGAGGATCATTATTTGGACCAAAGAATTTGCCAACAACCTCTTGGAGAAAAAAGGAGCAGGAAGGAGCACAATAGTAGAAATAGCATAAGCATAGGCGACAAAGACATGGTTGCTCATGCCTCTAAGGGTGGCTGCTTTGAACAGAGTGAGTAATCCCATGTCATTGCATTCTATGCCTATAAGAACCAAGACAGGCATCAAATCCTTTTTAAAGGACAATCTTCTTCCCATCCCTCTACGTCTTTCCCTTTTATTCTTTTTCTTTTCTCTATTTTTTTTGGTATCACAAAACATGGAACTTAATGAGGTTCAGCTCAGTGAGCTGTTTTGACTCGCCTCAATATATCATGTCAAGCGGGTGCCTCAGCAATCTTAGGTGTACAATTGAAAAATGTCCAACATTAGACAACAAATATTTATGTACGATATACACAGAGACAAACACAAATACGAACAAAACACAAATACGAACATTACAAAGTAAATACACAAATATTATCAAATACGGAAATTAAATAAAATAAGACTCTCACCCTATTGAATAACGAAAAAGAACCAACGGAGGTTGGTCCAAGTGGTAAGCGGCTTGGTATCGCTTAAGCAAGGTCCCGAGTTCGAGACCTTGTGTACGCAGTTATCCCAGCTGGGAGACTCACCCGCCATAGCCAGGTGTGCGACCCGTGTCGACCCAGATTAGTCAAGGATAAGCCTTGGATACTGGGCAGGCAACCTAAAAAAAATAACGAAAAAGTAATTGTCACACTCTCTTTTGATCCTCACTCTCCTCACTCACATTCTAAAACGTATGCACTTACTCTATATAAGACACGAACTATACAAAATAGAAGCACAAATATTATCAAACACAAAAAAAAAAAAATCGGACTCACACTAAATTAAATTGCAAAAAGGTAACTGGCACACACTTTTTCCTACTCACAGACATAAATTTTACAAGAACCAAAAACAAACTTTGGTACACACATGCACAAACTTTTCAGCAATCAAAACAAACGTTGGTACTCAAGAACACACATTTGAGCAAGCAAACACAAACTTTAGTATTCACAAACACAAACTTTGGTATTCACAAATACAAACTTTTAAATAATCAGACTCAAACTTTGATACACAGATACAAACTTTTAAACAAACAAAAATAAAATAAATAAGACAAAAATGATAATTTTAGGATCAATTGAAAATAAAACAAAGAAGATAGTAGAAACAAAAAACAAGAAGAAACCGAAAAGGAGAAGAAAATGAGGTTAGAGATGAAAAAAGGAAAAATGGAAATGCTATATTTAAGATTTACATATTAAAGAAAAGATATGGAAATTGAGGTTGCATATTAAAAACTTGAGAGAAAATACGGAGAGAGTGAGGAAGAAAAGAGATAAACTAAAGAAGAAAAAACAAAGAACATGTGAGAGAGAGTAAGGGACAAGAGAGAGAAAATAAATGTTAAATATATTTTATTACATTTCACTTGTAAATAAAGTATTATTGTAAATTAAAAGTATTGTTGTTCACAGTCCCAAGAGTGAGTTGGAATGCCTTTGGTTTCAATCTTGGGAGAGAGAGACGCGTCAAAAAAAATATGTTTAAAAAATGAGAAAAAAAATTAAATTATTTTTGTCTTAAAAAATTTTTAAACTAATTTATATACATCTCTTCTGTCACATTATTTGCATTCTTTTTATCTTAGGGTAAGAACTAAACACAACCTAAAAGAAGCTAAGGGAAGAACATAGTGAAAATAATTGATTTTATTTAGACTTATATGGGAAGGGGAGTTTTTTTTAAATAAAATTACAACATTATTTAATTTTTTTCATCTTATCTATTGTATCTTTCTTTGATTATTTTAAGAATGGATAAAGTTGCAAAACTTTACAATTGCTTGTAGTGTTCTTATTCTTCGATAAACCCAGATTACCACCGCAATTAATTCACCATAATCTGGGTTTATTAGGTTACAGTGGTTTACGGTTAGGATTTATTAAGATTAGGATGGTTTAGGGACCGACCAATTAGGTTTTGGTGGTTGATTAGGTTAGGGTTTATTAGGTTTAGGGTTAGCAAATTAGTTTATGGTGGTTGATTAGGTTGGTTTATTGGGTTTTGGGTTAGCAAATTAGGTTACAATGGTTTAGGGTTAGGCTTTATTAGGGTTTACGGTTAGAGTTTAGAGTTAAGGTGGATGAGGTTGGGGCAGATAGGGATTCGCCAGCCTTGAAGGAGAATTTAGGTAGGATTCTCCAATCCTAGTGGCGAATGTGGCAACGATTCGCCAAAATTTATGGCGATTTTAGGTTGGATTCACCAACCTTTATGGCGAATGTGGGAAGGATTCGCCAACCATGTAGGCAAATTTGCATGGGCTTTGCCAAGCGTGGCAGCGAATCTCACGTGGCACGCCACGCAGCGCCAGATGCCACGTTAGCCCAAAACCGTGGTAGTTTGGTGAATTGTTTGAAAAGAGGGGTAGTTTGGGAAATAGTTTATATAGCAGGGGCAAAAGAGTAAAAAACTCAAACAAGAGTCAATTGGCTCCGTTAAGGAGACCAGAATACTAAGTTTTGTTGGTCTTGGTAACCAATACCCAAGAGGGGGGTGAATTGGGTATTTTAGAAATTATTATAATTTCAACAAATATTGCATTTTCATGCAATTAACGTTACTATGCAGCGGAATAAAATAATTAAAGATGTAATATAAGCATGCTCAATTATGTTTGTAATAAAACAATAAGATCAAGAGAGCAACTTATAAACAATTATCAACAAATGCAATTCTCAAATATGCAAGACAATAATGTAAGTTTGCAATAAACAAAGAGATAGAGTTAGAGAGATTGCAAACATAGATTTATCCTGGTTCGACCACCCTTGTGATCTACGTCCAGTCCCCAAGCGACTTGCTCAAGATTTCTCCACTATCATCAAGCTTCTAACTTAGGTGCTTGACAAACCTTTACATCCAAGAGCACTCCTCACACTTAGGATCCCC
>QANU01024730.1:157861-172459 GCA_003254905.1 Nissolia schottii
TTGTGCATTTAATGCATCTGAAGTCAGCAACCAGAACTAGCCGTTTTTGAGCTCAGAACTCGATCCATTCGAATGGCCCATTCGAATGTCTTACCTAATATAGCCGTTGAGCATTAAATGCGCCTGAGCCATTCGAATGGATCTGAGTCAGCCATTCGAATGTATTTTGCTGCACTGGGATCACCGAGGTATCAAACCCTAGACATTCGATTATGCCATTCGGATTACCTTTGTTCTTGAGACATTCGAATGCCTTGTTCATCAGACATTCGAATGGATCTATGCAATACATTTGAATGTATCTAGGGTTTTGTCCAAACTCATTCTTTTTCTTCTTTTGCTTGATTCTTTGATTTTGTTTGAAATAGTTTTTAAGGCATGAATCAAGATTCCTTTCTAAGAGCCATCTAAAAGAGCTTAAGGTGAGAGTTTAGATATACATCACTTTTAACACATTTCCTAGATCCTATAACTAGATCTTTTTGAGCTTTCTTGGACCTTTGGAAACTTGCTTCATTTGTCTTCATCAAAACATCCTTCATGAGCATTCACAAGACCAATTAGTTTATGCTATATATTCTACAAATTCATTTCTAAGGTCTTGACTAATCAGTTGCAAAAGTTGATGAATAGACTAACTAGTGCAAACCAGAGTGCTTTTGTCAAAGGCAAACTAATAATTGATAATATTCTTGCCACCCATAAATGTATGCATTTTCTTAAGAACAAAAGATATGGATGTTATGTTATGGCTATAAAGCTGGATATGAGTAAGACATATGATAGGGTGGAATGGCCTTTCCTTTGGCTCATTATGCAAAGAATGGGTTTCTGCAAAAGATGGGTGAAGTGGATTAAAGAGTGTGTATCAATTGTCTCCTACTCGGTTGTGATAGGACAACCTTATGGTTTCGTGAAACCTAGTAGAGGTCTTGGACAAGGTGACCCATTATCCCCTTTTATGTTTCTCTTTTGTATTGAGGGTTTGTCCATGATGTTAAATTAGGCAGAAAGAAATGGAGAGCTACATGGAGAAAATGTTTGTAGAAGAAGCTTGTCCATTAGCCATTTTTTGTTTGCTAATGATAGCATTCTTTTTTGCCATGCCTCAACCTAGAAATGTAACAAGCTGATTGAGATTATTAATGCTTACAGGGATCTTAGTGGCAAGATGGTTAATTTTAACAAATCATATGTCTTCTTCAGTTGCAACACTCCACAAGATCTGAAGAACCAACTGGCAAAAAATCTCAACATTCACCACATAGGTACATATGATAAGTACCTAGGTATTCAAGGGAAACATTTAGCACAATCAAGGCAAAGGTTAGCAAGAAACTTCTTCACTGGAAAAGGAATGTCTTATCCCCTAGTGGTAGGGAGGTTCTAATTAAAGCAATTGGCACAACAATACCCATTTACTCCACGGGGTGTTTTCGGCTCCCTGATACTCTCTTGAAACTACATGGTATGATGTCACGCTTTTAGGGGGGCCCAAAAAATAATGAAAAATGCATGATTTGGATTTAATGAGACACCCTTTGTAGACAGAAAAGTGAAGGTGGAGTGGGATTTAAAGACCTAAAATCTTTTAACATGGCTTTCCTAGGGAAACAAGCTTGGTGTTTAATTCACAAAGAACACTTTCTCTTCTACAAGGTGTTTAAAGGTAAATATTCACAAGGGGAATTTCCTTTCTGTTAGCATTGATCATAACTCATCTTCAGCTTGGCATAGCATGTTGGAAGGTATGAAAGTTATTGAGAAGGGAACAAACTAGTTAGGTTGCAAAGGCTATAGAATCAACATTCATACTAATACTTGGCTATTCCAAGATTATCCTCACAATATCCCTCCTAGATCATACTATAATCAAAACCTCCAGCTGGTAAAGCCAGTTGATTGGAGAATATGGGAACTAGAACTCAGATCTAAATAGCTTATGAGATCCTCCGTATCCCTATTCAACAAGAGGATGACAAGCTTATTTGGAAATATGAGCAAGATAGTGAGTATTCAATTCAAACAAGGTACTAAACAACTTTAAAAAAAAAAATTCACACCCGTGAAACCTGGGGCCCTCTGTTCTTTCCCACAAAAAGATTTGGGAATCCGCATGGTCACTCAAAGTTCCTCGGAAGATTAGAACTTTCCTATGGAAGTTGCCTCATGAAGGAATACCATTTAAACACAAATCAACACCAAGACTCCCTTATTTGGATGACCAATATCCGAGTTGCCTATCAGAAGTAGAAATAGTCCCTCACTGTATCATATATTGCCTTCTGAGTATCTAGGTTTGGAATGGTCTGGGATACCCAAGCATTGATGTCAATCAGCCTTAAAGCCCATTCTGGAAATGATGGATTGATTTAGTAGATTCCCAAAAAAGGGTTTTTTTTCCTCAACCATCTCTTGAGGTTTTACTATTTGGAGGATTAACTTGCTAGAGATATTAAAATCTTTGAGAACAAAATTGTAGCCCTGAAAGAGATTGTTACTAATAGTCTTCTCCAGGAATATGAATTTAAGCGCCATAATATGTAGTTATTTTGTCTTAGCATCTCTGGGTTATCCCGCTTAGTGTCTTTTGTGGTCTTTGTACCCCTTAAAATGCTTTCGTATTTGCAATGAAAATTTTACCTTTGGCGAAAAAAAGTGACGAAGCCAAAAATCGCCACCGGCACGTAAGGGACTACTTTCCTTACGAAAGCCTCTTAACGTGCTAATCATGAAAACACAGAACGTTTCATAAAGAAATTATAAGAAAACCTTTTAAAATAAATTAAACTTCACAAATACATAGAATACTTTTCTCATTAAATCCTTACAATGAAATCCATAATTTAAAATAAGAAATTTTATAACTAAAAATACGTAACATCCAGGCTATAGTTCATTGGAGAACTCTATTGACAAACATAAAAAATAAACTTACTGAAACGTAAACTAAGACTAACTTCAAGGCAATGTAAAGCTCACCAAAGGAATGTTGCTGACTATATGAGGAGAGGAACTATATCCATGTCTACATTAGTATCTGCAATTGAAACAAAAAAATCATTAAAACCAAGGAAGATGTCTAGATAGACAGATCCTGAGCATTACGATCTAGGTTTAATTGATTACCCAAGTACCTAGGTCTCGATAGCTAATGGTAATCTGATCTATCTGAGTCCCTAGGTCCCTAATAGTTGACTGACTCTAAACTAAAATGGTACCAAGGGTCAATGTAGGTTGTCGTTGACTTATAGTTCTATCCTAGATATAACTTCCTTAAAAACATTTCTAAAATATAATAACTAATAACTAAACCAGAGTCTTCTATCCTAGGGTTCCATGTAACATACACATACATCATGCTCAACTTATGTATAAATAAAATAAAATGGTCTCATGCCTTTCTAAAATAATTTTCATGAGTTCTAAAATGTTTTCATAAATATTTTCTATAAATAAAAGACATAAAATAATTTATAAATTAAAAGACATGAATTAACTACGCATATAACTAATTGAAATTATAAAATAACATGAATTAAAGATATTTCATAAAATAATACTAATGGTAAACATATGTCGTGATTAAACGCCACTCACCTAGAACGGCTAATGGCTGAGGAACTCCTAACACCCTACGTGGAGACACTGCTTCCCCATGAACAAAAATAAAACTAGATCTGCTAGAAAGTTTGCACTCAAAGAACACCTTTTACATCTCTCTGAGTGAATTAGCAAGTAAAAATACCTAGGAAAGGGTTCTATTTATAAGGGAAACATGACTTCCCCTCCAAGCCATCATCGTCACACTATTGCAACTCACCATAACTGCTGCAGTGGTTTCCTCACTACGTACCGCTGTAGTGATGCTAGACCATTGGAGCGGTTCACTCCTTTTTTAAAAAAAAATAACCGGTCATTAAAATCTTCCTCCTTAAGCATTTTGGCCCCCAAAATTCAATGAGATTCTAAAGCCCCAAAATCATAGGTGTCCTTAACTAGATTTAATGCAATTGTAACATACTTAGGCATAACATGTGTTAATACTGTTTCTAACAACATGCATACATACACAAACATGAACATACATGACATATAATTGACATGAGGAAGACTGACATGGAATGAATGACTAGAATATACCTATCGGTACGATGTTCACTAGCTGATCATTTTGAAAGGTTAAGCAAAAGAGGCGCAGTATAGCTCCAGTGTCTTGACTCGCTCATGAACCACTGTCACTGTCACTTATTGTTCCTGTTAACTAGTTTTGACCGATATGTCTGAACGGACGCGTTGGGTTGTACCAACCCCTGACTACAATCTCTAATCAAAAGCAAGCAATCCTTCTTAGAATGGTCCTCTACTCCACAATCGTAGCATGCTCTAGTACCTTTCTTACACTCTCCAAAATGCAGCTTGCCACAAATCTAGCACCATGGTTTGGTTAACCCTATCCGTCCTGAGCTATGCCTGTTATCCTGTTGACTGGCCTTTGATTGCAATTGAGTTATCGACAGGAACATGGGGGTGGGCCCCGAGAATGTAGCCCTTCCCGAAGATGGCCTATGTTGATTGTGATGATATTGATTCCTGAAGCTTCCTAAGAAAGAACCTCGAACCTTGGCCTTCTTCCTAGAAAGGGGAACTCTACTGCTCTCGGTCAAACTAGCTTTGACACGAAGCACAATATCCACAATCTATGCATACGTCATGGTGTTTACATGAGTTGATAAGTCAATGTAATATTTTGTGAGTAGCCCGTTAACAAAATGATTGACCATTGCTGCTTGTGTTGGGGTGAGACTGGAGGATTCTTGAGACAATTGGGTGAACCGCTCATAGTACTCTGTGATCGTCATGCCTTGTGTCATCTTCAACTAAAGGGACTCATCAATCATCTTATTGATCCTACTTAAGTAAAGGAATCAGTCCAAGAAAGCATCAGAGAATTCCTCCCAATTAAGCATCGGTCATTCCTTCTGGTCATCCTTAAATTCTTTGTACCAAAATTTGGCCTAACCTCCCAGTTGGAAGCCAGCCTATTCCGCTGCCTTCTCCAATGAAAGATAGAGAATCGTCGTCATCTTATCCATCTCGCTAAGGAATTCCAATTGTTCCTCTTCCATGAGCCTCCCCATGAACTTGGGCAGTCCCAAACTCCTGAAGCGATCGATGATGGTTGTCTCTTAGTTGGTTTTCTACATTCCCATTTGAACCTGGGCAATACGCATCTTCGCCAACATGGTCATGACTCGCTCCATGGTCGCTAAATGGTTACGGTTGCCTGAGGTATCACTATTGCGGTTGCGTAGGATACGACAGTGGAAAGGAAAAACCATGATTCTCTTGGGAAAAGAATAGGAAAATCATATGAGATTATGAAAGAGGACGTTGACATTGCTACTTGATCATAAACTTGACTGACCGATCCTAGATATGACTGACTTTCTAAAGGCCTCAGGTAACACCATGACTTGTGCAAATAGTGGCCATTCTATTTACACAGTCGTGATCATAATTTAGGACACTTACTCTAGTAATACACAAGAAAACTTATGGCTATGATACCAATTGTGATGATCCTAGAAATCACCATTGTGACGTAAGGGACTAGTTCCCTTACGAAAGCCTCTTAACTTGCTAATCATGAAAACGTGCAACATTTTATAAACAAATTATAAAAAAAAAACTTTTGAAATATAATAAACTTCATAAATAAATTGAAAACTTGTCTCATGAAATCCTTACGATCAACTCCATAATTTAAAATAAGAAATTTAATAACTAAAAATACGCGACATCCTACTTGTAATGGACAAGAGCATTCTACTGACCAACATAAAAAAAATGACTAAAACCTAAATTAAGACTAATTTCACTACAACGTGAAGGTTACCAAACGAATGTTGCTGACTACTAAAGGAGAGGAACTGTACTTAAGTCCTAGTTAGAATCTGCAACTGAAACAAATAAATGTGGGCAAGAGTCATCATCTTAGTGAACGAGTTCACGACCACAGGTGACAATTCATAAACATGGCACAGACAATGCAATACATAATATATATCATACGTTAAAACATTTATAATAATACTTTATAATAAAAACATAATCAAATACTGCATAATCATTAAAAACCAAGGAAGATATTTAGATAGGCAGATCTCAAGCATTATAGTCTAGCTTTAACTAGGTCTCGATAGCTAATGATAATTTGATATATCCGAGTCTCTGGATCCCTAATAGTTGAATTGACTCTAAACTACAATGGTACCAAGGGTCAATGTAGATTGTCGTTGACTTACAGTTTTATCTTAGATATAACTTAAAAATATTTCTAAAACATAATAATTGATAACTAAACTAAAGTCTTTTATCCTAGGGTTCCATGCAACATAAACATACATCATGTTCAACTTATACATAAATAAAATAAAATAGTCTCATGCCTTATTTCTAAAATAATTTTCATGAGTTCTAAAATGTTTTCATAAATATTTTCTATAAATAAAAGACATAAAATAATTTTTAAATCAAAAGACATAAATTAACTAAGCATAAAATTGATTGAAATTATACAATAACATGCATAAAAGATATTTCATAAAAAGTTTTTCCTTCGGTACCCATGTTTTTATAAGGGTATTAATACCTCTTTATATTTCAACAGCAAGTTTAAAATAATAAGTATTTAGAGTTAATGAGACGCGTGACTGATTCTTAGCAGTAGATAATCATAAGGTATCAATACCCTTAAATTCGATGGGGTACCAGAATAATCCCATTCATAAAATAATACTAATGGCGAACATATGTCATGCTTAAACGTCACTCTACATATGTCATGGAATTGTTGACAATTGACGAGCATTGACATTAGGAGTTTCTAACACCCTACATGGATAGAGTGTTTTTCCAACAATAAAAATAAAACTAGAATTGAGAGAAAATTTGCACTTAAAGCATAAATTTTAGAGCTCTATAAGTGAATTAATAATTAAAAATATTCAAGGGAGAATTCTATGTATAAGAGAAACATGACTTCCCCCAAGTCATCACCACCGCACCGCTACAGCACACCATAACCGCTGCAGAAGTTTTCCCACCTCGTTCGTTGCAACTGTCCGTTTCTTTTTTTATTATTATTTTAAATTGGTCATTACAAAAACGTCGTTACTAAACCTGATAAGAACCCAGTACAATAAACTAATCCATCACAGAACCCCAAAAAAAGTATTTTGATATTTAATTCTGCATAATATTGTTTAAACAAAAGATGTCATCCACTTTTCCTAAATTATTTCTGCAACATTTTTTAAAGATATCTATTTGGCCATGGAAACTAGGCCGGGTCCATGATGGCAACTGCTAAAATAAAGTGACAAGTAAGACAGTGACAGCAATGATGCCGAATTTGGCATAAATATGGTAAGTCCAATTTCGTCCATTTATTTTTTATAAAAAAAGGAATGATCATAGCAATGTTTTTATATGGAGTAGCAGCATCCCAGTAATCCTCCATGCCGTTCCATCCTTTTCATCTGTTCTTTTTACCAACTTTTTGCATTGTTTTTTTCCTTCTCCACACTAAACAAAAGCAAGAGAAACAAAATAACTTTTAAAAAGGGCTATAGTGATGTGAAAAGAATCCTTGGAGCAGTTATGGGTATCGTTATGCTACACGATATCCCTTGTTCAAGGCTGTGTCCGACTTGGCAGCCCTCTCCCAATCCTAGCTATTTCGGTAGGGTTAGGCCTAGGTTACTATTAAGGATAAGTTCAAGCTATTATTCGAGCCACCAAATTTGGATAGTATATATGTGTGTACAATATTTTTATTGCCCTTACTCCTTTGTTTGTATCTGATAAAATATATATTTTTGCGTTATTGAATGTCATGCCCGATATCCATCCATGCACAATAATAAAATGTTAAGATGTAATGGGCATTAGTTAAATAAAAACTAAAATAACTGGTAGGGTCATCTTAGCTATAAATAATAAGCAAAGACTTTAAAATAAGGTATGAAAAATGATGATGTCAAATCTCCTCTATTTCTCTAAGCAGATCCCTTCTATTTCTCTGGGCTCTCTCTTATCTAATTAGAGAATTCTTTTTTCCCTTTCTATCTCTTGTCATTTCCTATCTTGTACTTATCATTATCGAAAATATATAGAACCACACAAAAATAGTTCTCATTCATCCATTACCGTTCTTATTACACTTCATTCATACAATTACATTTTCATACTTGTTATAATGGTGCTTTTATTGCCCACCATGTTGGTGGTTATGCTTCCCATGGTGGTTCGGACTTAATCCATATTCCACTATTTGATGTATTTTCGATGTTTGATGGCAAGAATGGCTATTGTCGGATCCTTTGTGCATCGAATTTTTGGGATGCCAAGGGAACATCGGAATGTAGAGGTTGCTAGAAGGCGCTAATGGATTGGCGGGTGTGATCTAACTTGGTTTTGGCTATGTAGTCGACGAAATCCATCGGCAAAGTTGATGACCTTCGAGGTAGCATTCCTCTACCATTACCAAGTAGATTTTCGATCAATTTTGCCAGAAAATACTCAAACTAAGATTTTGGATTAGGAAGAAACAATGACAAATCTAAAAGCAAAGTTACAGAGAAATTCAACATCAACCTCAGAGATCAAACACCAAATTCAAAAGAGAATACATAGCCACAAAAATGCATTAGGAATCAACTCCAGATCTAGAATCAAATCATCAACCCCAGAGTTCAATAATAGAGCAAATTGAAAAAGAGGATGCAAAAAAACAAATTCATACTCAACAACATATCTGCTGCATTCAACAACAGATCTAGAAAATCTGATGAAAATGCATCAAGAATCAATCATAAATATAGAATCATAAGGCGTAATAGCATATCAGAAACCCAAATTACTTATTGATGAAGCATTCCAAATCATATATCTAAGGTTAGAACTTAGTGAAGTAGGGGAGGAAGAACGATGATTCCTGCAGCCAGAGCCACCAGATCTGAGAAAAGCGGTAGAAATTACACCACAACGGGGAAGGGGCTTTGAATTGTGAGCTATAGCACTCCATGTTTTCCGCTATTCTGAGTACTGTCTTAGAATACCTTTTTTCCCCAAGACACTTGGTCATTTGGCCATGTGTGTATCACCACCTCCTTTAAAAGAGTAATCATGCCATTTGCCTCCAAATTTTTCATATTTCACTTGGAAAGTTAAGACCCTTTCAAAAGTTGTGAACAAAAATTGTGAACAAACTTTGTGAGTCTAGTGAATAAACTTACATACATACACGAGAAAACAGTAAAACAACGCAAACAAACTATGACGACCCCATAAATCTCCACCAGCACACGGGACTAGTTCCCTTAAAAAAGTCTCTTAACGTGTATAATAAGAAAACCCTTTTAAAATAAACTAAACTTCATAAATGAAATAAAATCCTTATATAAAATATGAAATTAAATAATTAAAAATATGTAATATCTTGCTTGTAATTTATTGAAGCACTCTACTAAATGACATGAAAGTAAACTAAATAATTGAAAATGTAAACTAAGAATAACTCCACGGCAACGTAAAGCTCACCACAGGAACACTATTGGCTACTAAAGGAAAGAAGTTGTATCTTCATCATGGTCTGCAACTTAAAAACAAATAGATGCATGCGTGAGTCATTATCTCAATAAGCAAGATCACGACCACATGAGACAGTTCATAAACATGGGATGCATTACATAATATATACATGTGTGTGTGTGTGTGTGTTTGTGTGTCTGTGTGTTATGGTAAAAGAAAAAAAATATTATATTAAGGATAATAAAGTAAATTCATAGCAAGGCGACTGGGAATGAACATAATGAGTTCACGTAAAAAAGGTAATGGTCGAGCATCTCAGTTCACCCTGAGAAAAAGGCCCAATCAACTTGATAACAATGATTATGGTCGACCACAGATAAGGAAAAAAAGGTTGTCGACCAAAGCCATGAATATGTCGAATATCTCTTTTATAGCAATAAGGGGACGATGAATAAAAGAGATAAACAGAAATAGGATGAGACCACCAAATCATTCTTGATCGATGGGTGAAGTCGACCCAAAACATATCTTGAAGAATTTCTTACATCCTATGGAAAGTTTGACCTTTTAGAAAATAGGGAAGCATAGTAAAGAATTCAAATCTCATGAGGCAATCACCATAAGAAAGGACAAGAGCACTAACAACATGCGAGAGTTATTTGAGAATGTGCTCAACTTCAGAAGCCAAGTACCCACGTCGCAGAATACAAAGGAAGTGCAGGAGTGGAGTTCTGAGGAGCAATCTTCAACCGTCAGGGAGGACACGTGGCAAGCATGCAAGAGGTCACTACAAGTTATAAATATGGATGCCCCAAACAAAATTAGGGGAAGGAATTTTCACTTAGGAAAACTCCATTCTTTGTACATCTCAGTGGTAAGAGAGCATTGAGAAATTCTAAGTAAATTTCTCATTCTTTTTACATTTTCCTTAATTTTTCTTTTCTGTTGTCTATTATTTTTCGTTGTAATTTCTTTCATTTTAGCATCTTGTTCTTACTACTTTGTATTGTCACCATCTTGATTGTACCAAACACTTGTTTATCAAATTCAACAAATTGTTATTGAATCCACATCTTTACTAAAAGGATCCACACTATTTAATCAAACACAGCTATTTGATTTACATGGTGAAGGATTCACCGAATTAAAATCCACGTAAAACAATATATTTCATACTTTAAAACATTTATAATAATAATAATTTATAACAATAAAAGATAATCTTATCTGAAACATAATCATTAAACAAGGAAGATATCTAGACAGATGGATTCTGAACATTGCTATATAACTTATAACGCATTACCCAAGTACTTAGGCCATGATAGCTGGGATACACTACCCGAGTTCATAAATTCCTGATAGTTAGTTCAACGCACTACTCAAGAACTTAGGTCCCGATAGATAATGATAATCATACTTTATCCAAGTCCTTACATTCCTGATAGTTAATTCTGATTCTGACAATAATGGCACCAAGGGTCAACGTATGTTGTCCCTGACTTACAGTTCTATCCTAGATATAACTTCCTTAAAACATACATAAAACATAACAACTGATGGCTGAATTGTTTCAAGCAACATACACATACATCATGCTCATCTTATGCATAAATAAATGAAATAAATGGTCTCATGCCTTTCTAAAATAATTTTCATGAGTTCTAAAATATTTTCATAAATATTTTTAATAAATAAAAGACAATAATTTCTAAAATAAAAGACATAATTAACTGAGCATAAACTAATTGAAAACATGAATAAAAAAATATTTCATAAAAATATTACTAATGGCAACAATTGTCGTGATTAACGCCAGTCACTTGAAAATGACTGACGACTAAGGAGCATTGACACTAGGATTTCTTGATACCCTACGTGGAGGCACAACTTCCCCACGAATAGAAGAAAAGCAGAAAAAAAGAAAAATATAACTAGAGTTGAGAGAAAGTTCGCACTCAATGCACAACCTTCAAAACTCTCTGAGTGAATTAGCAAGTAAAAAGCACTCAAGGGAGACCTCTATTTATAGGAAAAACTGACTTGTTAGCCAAGTTAGAAACCCCTATGCCGCTGTAACACCTGTATCACTTGAGTCGTTGTTGCGCTCGTCTTACTTTTCCCCCCTAAAACTATGGGTTGTTACACAAACTTATAAAAACTATTAAACATACAACAAGGACAGAATAAACAAGCAACAGTAAACACATGTCAAGACACACATAAAATAAACACAGAAAAGTAAAGTAAACAAACACATTCACGTGATTGAACAAACATTTAAAAAATTATTAAACAAACTGAATAAACCCCCATCTAAATCATCAACAGTAAGCCCCCACTCATTTTTCCCCAAATAATGCAATGTCGTTCTCAGTAAATAAGCCCAACCCACACCCAAATTATCAAGAAAGCCCCCATTTATTTCCCCAAATCCTATATTTTTGTTCTTACTAAACAAATAACATTTTCTATTTTAACAAACTAAATCCCCAAAATAGTAATTTTTTAAAGTATCAATAATGAATCCTCTTACCTGGGCGCCCTTTGGAGTTGTTCTTCCACCGACGTCGTCTTACATGGACGATCTTTGGAGTTAGAGTCCACGTCGAAGTCGTTGCTCCTTCTCGTCTATTGCAGTTTTGTCATGAGTAAGAAGAGAATGACTTTTGGTTTGGTTTGGTTTGGATTGGGGAAGAGAGGTACGAGAGAGAGAAATGTGTGCGCATGTGTGTCACACAATTTCTTTTAATTAATGGGTGAGAGTAAGCGATCAGATAGGTAGTGAGAGCATATTATGTGTGGGTGTGGAGCCAATCCGTATAAATGTGTTTGTTCGTTGTACGATGGCAACAATTTTGATGCACACCTAGCATTGCTCCGTTATTACTTATTTGTAACGAATATTAAATTTTAAATAATTATTGTATATTGGTTTTAAATGTTTCCTTTTAAATAATTTTAAAAAACTAAAATTTTTTTTAAAAGGTAAATTTTATATTATCGACATATATGTCCGTCAGTATAATTAAGAATAAAGAAAAAATAAATTAAATTTAAATTAATTATCAATAGGTATATCTGTCAATAATTAAATAAAATTAAGGACAAATCTCACAACTAACTACGTGCAGGTATATCCGCCGCAAATATTTTGAAGGATATAATATTTGTCGACATTCTCACAGATATTGGGTGTCAATATATCAGTCAAAATTAAAAATATCTATCAATTTTTGCCTTATCCACCGAAATTTCTATCGGTATAATGTGTGTTTTTTTGTAGTGTTTTCTAAGAAAACATGTATTAAACAAAATAAGATAGTTAAATTAATCTTAAAAAATTAATTTTTTACATGTTAAAAAATTTACACCAAAAAAACAATTTATTTCACATATACAAACGCACCATATGTATATTTCCTCTCACTTTTTTTTTAAAAAAAAACTTTTTTTCAACTTGAATTTGATGGATCTTTAAGAGTGCGAAGATTTTCTTTTTCCGGGCTTGGTCTTTAAGGGTATAAAGAACTTTAGTTACTGAAAAACTACCATTTGTGATATATAGCCCATAAATTTGGTCCGATTTGGGTAATGGAAAATGGGACGCTATTTGCTTCCAGCCTTGTGTGCAAGCCCATCAAGTGCATATATCTTCTCAAATCTAAACAACCGAAAGACTCTTGGAATATTAAACCGTGCTTTTCAAAAAGCTTTTGTGGTTTTACATAGGTTGTTTGAGGACATACTCCAAATGTTTAAACTTTTGTTAAGTAAAGGTACATTAATGTTTTATATTTCTAACAGTACTTACTTACACATTCCTCTTTTTCCTCCTCTATTTTCACCAGACACATGCATATAGTACGAAAGCCACAATTATAAACGATACAATGAAGAAGTAACTATCACGCAATTAATGAAATGAAGAAATTTAATCTCTAGTGGCATTACTTTCCGCTTATTTCCGTTGTCCAACTTACTTAGATAATGATCCCAGTGGTGGTTAGTTTACTTGCTTCAAGAATTTAGCTAACAAATGATTCACTGTAAGATAAGAAAATTAAGGCTTTTGTGGACCATGCTGCATAAGATCCTTTTCAGCACGCTTAGCAAGTCACCTCCTATTTAATGATAAGAATTTAAAAAGGAATGTTACATGTACAATACATTTGTGGATAATAAGTGATTAGCCACTATAAGATAATCAACTAACGGAAAATGATGCATCACGATAAAAGGCGATTATCATAAATTTAACATCTATGATAATAGTAAAACTTTAATTTATGTTTATACTTTCAAATGAAAGCCTTTCAAGTCAACTAAGTGTTGGCTTCAAGATAGGTTTGTAGAACTTTGATTTGCTTAAACGACTATCATTGGAAGACATAAACATAAATTAAGGTATTGTTATAGATCTTAACATAACGATACAAATAACTTTTTGTGGTGCTAAATCATCTTTTTGGAAGTTGGTTTTTCATGGTTCCCCGCCCCCCCCCCAAGGTAGATATATATTATTGCGAATAGAGATTACAATAAGAATGCCATGAAGGATACAACAACAGGAAGAAAGAGGACTTCCCAAAGGTTACAAACAATTGTAACCTAAGAACAAACGTCTAGAGAAGAGAAAAGTTCATGTGATGTCATTGGAATTCTTTAGCAAGAGACAATCTAAATGAGTAAATTTTATGTGTTGTTGTCTCCTTGCTTCAAATATAAGAGTACTCCTAGCTAACCAAATCCACCAAATAGTGAAAGCTATAGTTTCTAGAGGGGTGTTACGGGAGATTTGAGAGGCCAAGTTGTAACAGCCCGAGTTTATCCACCCACTAGCACGATATTGTCCGCTTTGGGGCATCAACCCCTCACGGTTTTGCTCCTCCCCCTTGGCATCAACCTTAGGGGAAAACGCGTCATGCTAGGAGGAGGTATCCAAGGCCTTATAAGGACCTCTTCGTTCCCCTCCCCAACCGATGTGGGACTTGGGAACCC
>QANU01024730.1:172577-184968 GCA_003254905.1 Nissolia schottii
TTAATGTATGATTCATAATTCTCCATCCTTCTTTTCTAATTAATAACATAACGATCGTATACTATTAGTTAGGAATAATTCTAAATTGATGAATCTTGACGATCATAGGATTTATTAAATTAGGATTTCTTATGATTGGTAATTTAAGTTGGTCAATGAGAATTATCCAAGCCGTTAAAGGAAATTGGGGATTAATTTGATTAGATTAAGTTGTGCAATTGGTTAAGAAATTAGCATAGGTAGTTAAGACCAAGATCTTGGTCATTAACGTTTATACTAGTTAATTTCTAGGAGAATGCGATCATGATCTCTTAGGTGAATTGCATGTTAGTTGGAGATCTTTAGCTAATAGACAACAACCCTTTTATGAACATTGATTTGTGGAACCGGCGTTAATTGATCATTGATCTATGAAGAATCATATGCATGATATTGCTTCTTATCATTGTTAAATTTAATATCTTAGATTGCAATTGAATAAACCCCCTAGTTTATTTTAATTGGTTGAATTACTTCCTTGTGAGATGACCAAAGTTAGCCCATTCACTATGTTTTTAGGGTTACTTAGCTTTATAAATTATTATTTGATTACACACTAGAATTGTGTCATTTTGATGTGTGTCAAATTTGGTGTCATTGTTGCAAAAACAATTTAACCAATTTTCTTTTGTTATAATTTTATTTTTATTTTATTTTATTTTATTTATTTTATTATTTTATTTTTGTTTTTATTTGTTTAGTTTTTTTAAAAATTAGTTTCTACTTTTTATTTTTATTTTTATTTTTATTTTTATTTTTATTTTGGTTCACGAGTATGACTCATTCATTGTCTCAATAACATTAGTTCCTTTTGACCTTGAAATCGAAATGATGCTAAGGTGTAGGCAAGAAAGGAGACACTAAGAGGAACTTCTTGTTGTTTTTGATTAGTTATTTCCTGTTACAATCAATATGGAGATCCAACATCAGGCATGGAAGGAGTTAGCTACGCCTGACTATTCTTACGAGCCATCTGGTGTAGTGTTTCTTGATGCGGCCATGAACTTTGAGTTAAGATCAGGCTATCTACATCATTTGCCCAAGTTCACCAGCCTAGCATCATAAAACTAGCACCGTCACTTGAAGCAATTCCACATGACTTGTGACACCATGAGACCCCAAAATGTCACCTTGAGAAATGTGAAGCTTAAAGCTTTCTCTTTCTCCCTAGAAGTGGGGCCCATGATTGGTATTACAGCATCCCACATTAGGTTGTCAATGAATAGGTTGTTTCTTGAAAAATACTTCCCTGCCAACAAAGACTATGCCATCAAAAAGGAAATCTCTGGCATTCAACAAAAGAATGAAGAAATCCTCAACAGATATTGGGATCAGTTCTAGGGGTTTTGTGATATGTGTCCACACTTTGGGTTCATTGAAGTAAAACTCACGGACCACTTCTATGAAGAGCTCAATTACCTAGATAGAAAGTGGATTGACTCTGCCACTTGTGAAATATTGAAAAATCAAAAGACCCCTGAAGAGGTTAGAGAGTTAATCGGTGAAATGGCAGAGAATTCTCAATATAAAGTCAAAGCCAACAAGTCAACTAGGGGAGAATGTGATTGTGATCTCTTAGGTGAGTTGCATGTTAGTTAGACATCTCTAACTAATAAACAACAATCCCCTTTTATGAACATTGATTTGTGGAACCAACGATAATTAATCTTTGATCTATGAAGAACCGTATGCATGATATTGCTTATTATCATTGTTAAATTAATATCTTAGATTGCAATTGAATAACCCCCAATTTATTTTAATTGGTTGAATTGTTTTCTTGTGAGATGACCAATGTTAGCCCTTTTACTACGTTTTTAAAGTTACTTAATTTTATAAATTATTATTTGATTACACGTTAAAATTACTACATTTAGTAGTATGTCAAGGACCTTGCACCGGATTTCAGCGTCATCTTTGAGCTTCCTCGTTGACAATATAATCTCCCAAAGGTAATGAAAACAACTGGGGCAAAGGGATCCCGTAATAACACTATTAACACTCACAACATTAACTTCTTCTTGCTAATTCCATCACGACTCACTTATTCCTTTAAATTCAAAATAGTTGCAGCATCACTATCAAAGACTTTGAACCACCATCACTTCTTCTAAGTAAACCCATTGTCTTCAACCTGCATACACATGAACCTTCGCCTATTGCCACCAACAACCCAAAATCAATCTTTAGGTTTTTCTTTTTTCTCTTTTTCTTTTCTTAATTTAGGTTTTTTTTTTTTAATTAGTGATGCCTTCCATTCTTTTATCATTCCTTTTATCTTTTTATATTCTATCTTCTCTCTTTTTTTTTTAACAAGTCCACAATGGACCAAATTAATGCATGGGTTGCACATTAGTACATCATGTTGAGTCTTCTTATAATATTTATTTTATTACTATATTATTGTTATTGTTGTTGTCGTTGTTGCTGCTAGATCCATTTATCTAATTCCTTTAATAAAGATAATAAAGTCCTTCTAAACCTTCTTTGAGTTCTTCTCTTGGGTGCTAACTGTCGAACTAAGACGGGGTATTGCATACATCAATCACCTTGTTTGCTTGCCCATGAAGGATAGATTAAAAACACAAAGATCCTTGAATCCTATTCCGCCTTTACCTTTATACTTGCAAATAGCATTCTATCCAATCCACGACATCACCCTCTCATTTGCCTTTTGGCCTTCTTAGAATCGCACCATCTGGAGTTGAATATCATGAATAAGAGAATTTAGTAAGCGAAATCATCCTAGTGAATGAATAGGAATGACTATTCCTATAACTTTAACCAGGACTTCTCACCCACCGGTGGACAAAAAATCCCTCTTTCAATGTAACAACTTCTTCCTAACCTTGTCCTTGATAGTATTGAGTGTTTGCTTCTTAGATCTATGTCTATGACATAACACTTTAGCTGTATAGTAATATAAATATAATTAAGTAGTTAAGTATGACAAATAGTTAAACGTGTTCAATTATAAGTAAACTCTTAAACTCTAAAATAAAATTTAGAGTCCGAAATGAAACTTTTAAAAAATTGATTATTTTTATAAATAAAAAAAAAATCACGGGCTCACGGGCTAGCCCGCGGGCTTAGAGGGTCGGGCTAATTTTTTTTTCAAATTTTCACAGGCCTATTTTTTTACATGTAAAACCCGTCTATTTAACCGGATAAACGGGTCAGACCCACGAGCTGGACTCATTTTTACAGCCATAATTTCTACTAAAAAAGATTGAAGATTTATTAAAGTTCACCGATTGACCAATCAAGTTGTTGTATGTGTTCAATATCTCCATAATTGTGTTGCATTTTTCTTTGGTGGCACGACACACAAGGATAGAATTGTCTGCAAATGAGAGATGAGATATAAAAGTGACAGAGAAAATATTTAACATCAACTCTAATTAATTATTCCCACTAACTAAAACTTTTATAGGACTAAATTAGTCCTTCCAATTACTCCCTCTTGGTAGAGGAATGTCACTGCCCATCACTCCCTACACGAAGCGTACAGTATCTATCTTGCCACAATTATATCCTCATGGTTAAGGCTTGTTTATTCTGGTGAATGTTATTTCACTTTTCAACCAAAAGAAAAACTTTATTATAAAATTAGTGAGGATAGATAAATGGACGCAAGTGATGTATGGTGACAAAAGCTATAATATAAAATTGCAACAAAGTTTTTCACGGCAAAATTAGGGGGCGTCAAACAGATCAGACCAAAATTATGCTTATTTTTAGGATTCAGCTCGTTTATGGTCGGTCTGCGGATCTAAACGGGCCAGCCCGTTAACCCGTTTATTTTTTTTTAATTTAAATTTAATTTATTTTTTATGATTTAAATACAAAGTTGTGAATAAGTATGTGCAATCATTTTTAGCTATTTTTTATCGTCTATCTATTAATTAATCGGAAAGAAATAGTTTAAATGGTTGATTGCGAGATTATATTGTCTTTTTTGTTCTTTCAACTATCTTGCTTGAAAGATATCAAATGCTATTTGAAATCGATTCATGAAACTCTTTCTCGTAAATTAATCAATAATAAACAAGGTTTGAAAGTATACATCAACTTGTAGGGCATAGGCACTCATTGAAGGAATNGGCGGGGGGATTTCTCTTCTTCTACTTTGAAACCCTGGAGAAAACTCGAAGGAAGCATTATAACTCAGTTCCGAAACTTCAAGAGCTTCTTGAGCTGTAAGCCTGTAACAGCCATACGGTGAGTTTGAGTTCAAGACGTTATCCCAACCAAAAAAATAAAATAAAATAAAATTATCGTATGATAGTTTATCTCCTATGATTAGTCCATCAATACTTTTTGTATGTTTCATTTGAAATGATTTGCACAGCAAACACATGAAACAAAAGCGCACATCTTGGACTGTACTCCTTTGTATAGTATAATCTATATATATTTATATTTTCCTTTCACTGGAATCTGTGTGTAAAAAGCTGCAAGCTCAAGGGGACAAATTTATTTTATTTTAGTGGCCAAAAATGTGACTAGGATTAGGGTGAGAACTGAGAATTGCATATTTTCATGGGGTGTGCCTTTGTGATCTGTGTGGGAAGAATGTCAGAAAAGCATGTACCCTAATTGGTTTTTGGGGCATACCCATTTCAAAATGGCTTGGATTCAACATCATAACCATCATATCCAGCAAAAAGATGGTTCCTTGAGCTATTACCCACCACCTTTACCGCCATACAAGGAATCAATTCCTCCTCCTCCGCCGCCGCGACCGCCATCATCTGGTACTAGGATTAGTCCTGCTGTTCTTTTCATCATAGTGATTCTGGCTGTTCTGTTCTTCATCTCTGGCATCCTCCACCTGCTTGTTAGATTTCTCATCAAGAACCCGTCTTCGTCCGCATCCGTGCAATCCAACAGAAACCACGAGATTTCAACCTCTGATGCACTCCAGAGGCAGCTTCAGCAGCTCTTCCACCTCCATGACTCTGGCTTGGACCAGGCTTTCATCGATGCGCTTCCTGTTTTCCAGTATAAGGAGATCGTGGGACTGAAGGAGCCGTTTGATTGCGCCGTCTGTCTGTGTGAGTTCTCTGAGAAGGATAAGCTCAGGTTGTTGCCTGTGTGCAGCCATGCTTTCCACATTAGTTGTATAGACACCTGGCTTTTGTCGAACTCGACTTGCCCGCTTTGTAGAGGGACACTCCTGACCCAGGGGTTTTCAATTGAGAACCCCATGTTTGACTTGGATGATTTGAGGGAAGATGAGGGTTGCCCTTGCCCTTGTAATGTGGATAATAATGGGTTTAATACTAGGCAGAAAACAGTTGTGGTTGAAGAAACTACGGAGAAAGGGGTTTTCCCTGTGAGACTCGGCAAGTTCAGGAAGCTGGATGTGGAGGCCGGTGAGGCTGGAGTGATGGGAGAGACAAGTAGCAGTAATTTGGATGCGAGAAGGTGTTTCTCGATGGGTTCTTATCAGTATGTGCTTGCCAATTCAGAACTCAGGGTAGCGTTGAACCATGACCGGAAAGGTCGCGATGCAAGGCTTGCTAGAGGAACTGAAAATGTTGACAGGCTTTCAGTGGAGGGGGATATGGAAGCAAAGAGGATGAGAAGTGTGAGAAAAGGTGAGAGCTTTTCTGTGTCCAAAATCTGGTTGTGGCCTAAGAAGGGAAAGTTTCCTAGCTCTTCGGAGGCTCAATTCGGCATTCCATCGTATCTTAACACAGACTTGCCTAGGATGAGCGAATCAGAAGGAGGGGCATGAAAGGTATCCGCATAATTATTTTTTTTTCTTCTTACTTCCTTCCCTTGAACTCATTTCAATCCATTGGCTGAAGATTACCCTTTACTTTTAGAATTTACACAAAATTTTGGTGTGCTAGTTTTGAAATTGTGATGACTGATTGTGGCATGATATTGATGTATTATGATTCTATGTTAAGAAGATAAGAGGAATACATCTCTTTTCTTTCTTCAAACAGATCCCCCGACTCCATGGTTTGATGAAATCTGATTTTATGAATTATGATAGCAAATGATGATCTTATCTTGTTGTTTATGGTCATCAAAAGAGCAAATTTCAACATATCCTTGCTAGATTCATCAACTCCCTCCCTAGACCCAACAAATTAGAATGGACATGGATGTGGTGCCTATTGGCCTGTTTCAAAGCCAGAGTTGTCTCTTTCTGTGTCAATGTTATCTTAACATCAGTGTGTCTCCTCAGATCCATGACTAGTGGCAAGTGCATTTGCTTTCTTATTAGCTTTTGTGGCTTTTGGTTTTTGTTTAATCTCATTTTTTTTCTTTTTCCTCCTTCTCTCTCATTTTGCACGTAGCTTTTCTTTTTTTGGAGAGTGTGAATACAAACCTTTTATTTGCTTAATATCTTTTAGGCTGGGCAGTTGGGCAGTGATGGTGGGATCCATGAAAGCTGTGTGACAGAATCCATCAATCTTGTGATTTTAAGTTTTGATTCAAAAAATTGGCTGTAGCCCCAGTGATGTGGGGTCACTTTACACCTACCATGTGTCCATGTTGAGATTATAGATACATTTTTCTTATGTTAATTATAATGACAATCAATTAGCCTATAAAAGCCAAAATTAAGAATCAGGGGTGCTGAAAATCACTACATGACCAAGTTATACGTGAAATTTTCACTTGAGAGGGCCACTACGAGGAGAAACGTTATTTGTACTCGTTTTGAGTGAGACATCGTGTCTATTCATTCATCATTCACCACTTAACGAAATTTAATGAGGTGTGAGTCTCATTAAAATCTCATTTGATAGTGGATGATGAATGAGTCTGCACAATTTCTAACATAAAATGAATTTAAATAACATAACTCATTTTGGTGGAGGTATTAGTTTATGAGGAAATTGACCTTGGATTTGCACTTTTGAGAATACTAGACTCATAAACAAACCATGTAGCATAGGGTAATGTAGGCCAACAATTTGATAGACTATCAACATTCCAGTAGTGGAACATGTATTTATTCTTTTGGGTATATTTAGTGTTGTCTTCCTCACATTTTTAATTCATGTTGATGGGCACTGAATCTACTCCTTAAAATTGGCTGAAAGAAGAAATATAATGTTTGAAGAAGTGAGTGATATACACGAGTGGTATACATTTGAAGAAACGGGGTAAAATGAATTAGATGGAAATATTAAAGAATATTGTGCTGTTAGTTCAGGAAGAAAGGTATTGATATAATACATTAATTTTGATGTTGCTTTACCAAAAAAAAAAAATCAATTTTGATGTTTACAGTTTATTTTTATTTTCTAATGGAATTTTCTATTTACCGTGTTAGTTATTTTTTACTACCATTAATCATATTTTATCTTTTGTATGATTTTTGAAATTATGGTAGGTTTGCAACAGTTAAACATTTTTCACTCACGTCATTGTACATAATGACAATCAGATGAGATTGTAAAATATAAGTTTAATTGTTATAAACTGATATTATAAAGTTTATTTACATTGGTGTTCAATCGAATTATTTTATATGTGTGATTTTTGAAGTAGTAGGAGGATGTCAAAATATTTTTGTTAATGTGATATGATTTAATTAAATGATGGTATATAATTTTTTTTTATTTTCAATGTATAGTAATTAAATTAAAAAATTTACTTGCTGATATATGAAATTAAACTTTTATTATGAAGGGGATTTTTACTTGGAGGGATCTTAGAAAAGAAAAAGAAATAAAGTTGAAAAAAGAAAAAGGGTGAAATGGAAAGTGTATTTGCCGGCACGTTGACACGAGCAAATTGGATCAATTTGGAGGAGAGGGAATTCATATGGACTTTTTTTTTTTTTGATGGGATGGAATTCATATGAGTTTAATTATATTTATATCAATTTATATAAATCTCCTTTTATGTGTTGGCGTTTTGTGGTGGCATCTTGTAGTTTGAAATTTTAATTTGCGAAGAGGTTTAGTCGGTGGAATATGTTGGTAGCATGTTACCAACCGCAACCCAACTTCCAAAAGAGTCTCGTCTCATGTGAGATGAATCAAATGATAATAATGTCTTCAATCTCAATGCACTAAATATAAAAAGCAACACTCCAGCCAAAACCAATTTGTAAAAGGAAGTTGGGAGGGAGATTAGAATGGTACACACACACCAATAACTTTATGTTAACACAATATATTAATGTACCGACCATATTAATAATTAGATTTTTTTTTTTGTTAACAAATGTCTCTGGATACTTATAAAATGATTAAAAGAATTGGAAAATTTGGAGGGGTGGATTTCGACAAATGCATCTTGACTGCGACTCACAAAGTGCTATTAAACTTATCCAAGAAATGCCATAATCACCTGCATCCAGCTGCATCGATCATTTCTCGCATTCGCGAACTTTTATCAAGGAATTGGGTGATGNATTTGCTAACTTTTATCAAGGAATTGGGTGGTGCATCTTCAGCATGTTTTTAGAGAGTCTAATTGAGTTACTGATTGCTTTGTCAATATGAGTCACAATCTTGATAACTTTGAGATCGCCTATTTTGATGCGGCATCGGTAGCTACTCGCGCTCATCTTTTGAATGATATGATCCAGATAGCGTGGCCTCGTGGAGGCTAGTTTTTTCCCTTTTGTTTTTTTTTNCTGGATACTTATAAAATGATTAAAAGAATTGGAAAATTTGGAGGGGTGGATTTCGACAAATGCATCTTGACTGCGACTCACAAAGTGCTATTAAACTTATCCAAGAAATGCCATAATCACCTGCATCCAGCTGCATCGATCATTTCTCGCATTCGCGAACTTTTATCAAGGAATTGGGTGATGCGTCTTCAACATGTTTTTAGAGAGTCTAATCGAGTTGTTGATTGCCTTGCCAATATGAGTCACAATCTTGATAACTTTGAGATCGCCTATTTTGATGTGGCCTCGGCAGCTACTCACGCTCATCTTTTGAATGATATGATCCAGATAGCGTAGCCTCGTGGAGGCTAGTTTTTTTCCTTTTGTTTTTTTTTTCCTCTTCTTTGGACCTTTGCCCCTTTGTCAAAAAAAAAAAAGAATTAGAAAATGTTGCATACAAAATTTAAATATTGTAAGATACCAACATCTTTAAAACTAGTATTTTTAAAAAAAAAATTAATTTTAAAACATTTAGTTTGTAAGGTATTTATTTTTAAAATTTTTGTCATATTTAAATTATCTCCGCACTATAAAAATGTTGAATTTTAGTTGTCTTAAAAGTGTAACTCGTTTCCTTACCAAGAAGCATTGACATGGAAGGACCCCTGCTCTTAGTGCATTCAAGGAGGTGAAGAGAAGTGGGCACGCCATTTTTGGTTGTCTGGATATCCGTCATTATTGGTTTTTATCACTCCTGGGGTTGCGGCTAGATCATGCTGCTGTAGTGGACTTGGAGCTTCATTATGGCCTAATCAAACACTGTTGTTGGACTCTAGTGCATGCGTCCTTGCTTACGAGGTGTGGTTGGCTCATAATAAGCTCTTCTTCGAGGATAAACAAACAAAGTATTGACTTACCATTTCTAATCCCCTTCTTCAATCTTTCCAAGATGCCGTAGCTTCTTGTTTTGCTGCTTAGGCTCGTGTTAGTTGCGGTGACGCGGACGCTAAGTGCAGATGGAGACTCGAGGACCATTGAAGGGCTGAGATTGTGCCTTGCCTTGGTGATGGCGCAAGAGTTGCTCTACTTTTATATTATTGCTGAGTTATATAATCCACACTTAATTGGTGAAATCCTTTTTAATTTGGTATGCGTGCATCTTCTTGATTTGGTGCCATTGTTACAAACTGTCGACTTCTTGGACATAATTTTAGATCTTGGTATTTTCCTCACACTAAGCGCGAAATTAAGAAACAAGGTTGCTGATGGTTTAGTTAAGTTAGCTTGTTCTATTGACAATTGTGTTTGGATAGAGGATTTGCCTCCTTCTGTAGCCCCTCTAGTCCTTGTTGATTGTATCTATTTGAATTGTCATCAATAATATTTGCAACGTTAGACGTCAAAAACAATAAGAAGCACTGACACGGACGGTTGAACCAATGGTCTAGTGGTTGCTCCTGCACTCAATAAAACAAAAAGACTCGAGTTTGAGTCATTTGACGGATAAAAAGTCTCCTTGTTATCTTAGTAAAAAATAGAAGCACTGATATGAATACAAGACACAACACAGGGATAAGGGGATAATCAACTTCAAACGAACACGACATACATACACACACACACCAACTCATATATACATATATAGAGAGAGAGAGAGAGAGAGAGAGAAAGAGACTCTAGTGAGATGACTGATTATATATGAGAGTTACATGAGTAAATATAGTGAGATGACTGGTTATATGGTCAAGCTTTTACTCCTCTCACTCTCATATATAACCACTCCTCTCACTAGAATTATCTCCTATATATATAATTCAAATTGATGACGCTATCCTGCTATTTTCATATCAAACTACAAATTTTGAATGTTTTGTAAACCACTTTTAAAACATATTGTGCTTACCAATTAATTATCTAAGGGTTCATATTATTATTAACTATTTAATATTTATAATATATTTTGCTTGGACATGAATTAGACATATCTTGAAAACATTTTGTATACTGGACATGCCTCGACATGGTCAACCATGAGCTTTTATTTGGACACTTATGGACGCGTTAGACACGTGTCAAATGAATGTCTTTATGTGTTAGTATTTACAATATGTCAAACATATAAATATAGAAATCTCACAAAGTGTAGGTAATTTCTA
The DNA here is from genome assembly GCA_003254905.1 of Nissolia schottii. NCBI lineage: Eukaryota > Viridiplantae > Streptophyta > Magnoliopsida > Fabales > Fabaceae > Nissolia > Nissolia schottii. Next base: position 183,369 of record QANU01024730.1, read on the forward strand.
ATTCCTAGTTTAGCACTATACTAAATCATTGTCGATATTAATTATTTTGTAATCTATGTTAAGTTAGTTAAACTCTTAAGCTATTTATTTATGAATACAACTCTAACAACTTGATACCAAAGATGGTTGACATGATTAGCAAGAAAATAACTCATATTTCAAAAGGATAGGAATTTGATTCTCGCTTTTAATGTGAGGAACATTTTGCATATCTAAAAGAACTTGAAAATATGCCCTGTTCTAGTGAAACCAGCGGTGTAAAATCCACCTCAATTTTATTTAAAAGGAAAAAAACTAACAACTTGATTTGAACTTGGATGAGTATTATCATACGTTGCAATGGAGAAGTGAGTAGTAGCAATGGGTGGTGGGCTACCATTTTTGTTAGTTGGCTCCAAAGTTCTGCGGTCAGAGAACAACTGTGCAATGCTGGATAGATATTTGTCAATGAGCTATAGGGACAAAACTAAATTCACGCTCTCCCAGCGCGTATGTTATGTTAGCATCATTACGGCCCAAATCACCACACATAGTGTATGCCTAATAGAACTACTTTATATATATATATATATATGGACAAAATATATTTTTAGTCCCTGTAAAATTCAAAAATTTGTGTTTAGTTCTTAAATTTTTTTTTGTTAGGAATTAGTCCTTGAAAATATTTTTTGGTAGGTTTTAGTCATTGTCATTAGACAGAGACATTAAGCGTTGATGTAACCGTTAAGTGTGACACGTGACACCATTAAATGTGACATGTCACGTGTGGTGCCACGTGACACATTTAACGAGCACGTCAGCATTCAAAATAATTTAATTAGATGTGTGCGTGTGGGAGATGTAGTTATTTATAAGGTAACTTATAACTATCTGGTTTTTATGTGTGCGTGTGGGAGATGAGGGAAAGGGGTTCTCCATTTCCTTTCTTCCTTCCCTTTTTCTCTAATGCAATTATTTATTAGGTACTTCTCACTCGAGAGCTTATTAGTCTTCCATCGGAGCTGTAGGTCCTTGGCTTGGTGTAACATCCCGATTTCCCCTTAGAGGAATAATCGTAAACATAATTATTAAATTAATTTTCTAAGCATGATTAGAGAATTAGGATGGAAAAATTTTAGTTAAAATATCCCTCAGAATTTATACGTATCGCAGTAGAAAATTCGGCAGACAACCGAGCCGTCGTTGTTCGCCGATGAAATTTTGGCACACAAAACGGTGTCTATGAAAATAATCTCCCGGAGAGAAATTCACAAACACCTTTAAATATTAATACCCTTTGGTAGGCGGGAATTAGAGGATCGCGACGGTACAAACGGAATATTTTTCGGACGACCGTGCGCGACGCACCGAGACTACGAGCGATAAAACACGAGCGAACGGGGACCGGGAGAAAATAAAATCCCAGCAGCTACATAGAGGGCTGCACGTTTTTTTTTGAAGGAGAATTTTGACCAAAGACATAATTCCCCAAAATGTGCTTCCAAATTCCCATCACCATACTCTCCTTAATTACTACCCATACCTACACCCATACCTTCTACTATTCATCTAATTTATTAAATCACAAAATTCAATTTAATTTCTCACCATTCAGCCACCC
>QANU01024730.1:185544-220006 GCA_003254905.1 Nissolia schottii
CATGAGTATATGATGATGTATGAGTATGTAATGTATCAGTATATGAGGATGTATGTCTATGTAGTCGTCAAGAGAACGCTCGAGATGACCTATGTATGTACGCGAAGTAAAGATAATGAGCATAAGAACTTAGATAAAAAAGACTAGTTCCCCAGTCACCTAGTAAAGTAGATAAAGCCGTTCAAGACTTTAGGCCAGATAATAATCAGTAGGATGTTAGTATGCATGTTCACATAGAAACCCCTGACCGGCCGGGTTGATAAGCGAGAAAAGAGATCCCCCTATGCAAGGTTAACCACTGAGGACGACTGTTCTCACCCCCACTCGCTTATGCTTCCCAGGAGCAGGCAAAGAGCATGAGGGCTACGAGGAGCCCTATGAGGAGCCGCATGTGGAGCAGCAGAGGACCGAAGACGAGCCAGTCTAGTTTGGCATCAGATGGGCATGTTGTTATATTTTGATATATTTTGATATGTATTTTGAGGTATTTGGCTTGTATATGTGAACTATTATGATACTCTGATAGTTGTAATTGGTGATGGACCAGATACTTGTTTATGTAATTATTTATGCCAGTAATGATTATTACTTTTAAGCTTCAGCTCTATCGTTTGTATTATATGCTTTGATTCACGCGTGGCTCATATTTTGTGAATAAGTAACAAGCAGAAAGGTTTTAAATTGGTCCATATTTTCTATAACCAAGTATTTTTGAAAAGTAATGGGGGACTATGAGTATTCCCACCAAGTGAATAACAACCTAGTGAGCATTGCTTACTACTCGAGGGTATGCAGTTAGCTAGGGTGTTACACTTGGTAACTCCCTTTGACTTGGATACCACTATTTGGGAATTGATCCATATGACCAGCTTCATTATGCCGACATCCCTGGCCAGGTTAATACCAGAAACTAGGGCTTCATATGCCGCTTGGTTGTTGGAGGTGAGGAATTCAAACTTTACGACCATCTCCAGGCATAGATGGTCTTCGCTCTCTAATATGACCCTAGTGCCCCTGTCGTGAGGGCTTGAGGTGCCATCCACATACAGTGTCCGTCAAGGCTCCGTGGTGCTACCATCGGACCCCACAAACTTAGTTAAGAAATCTGCAATGGTTTAGGCTTTGATGGTCGTTCAAGGCTCGTATCTAAAGTCAAATTTGCAGAGCTCCACAGATCATGTGAGTGTTCTTCCAGCCAAATCTGGCTTGTGTAAAACCTACTTTATAGGTTGGTCTATCCTTACCATGATTATATAGGCTTAGAAATATGGGCGCAACTTTCGTGCGAAGGTTAGTAGGGCATATGCCAGCTTCTCTAGTCGTTAGTATCACACCTTGGATCCCTGGAATACTTTGTTGGTGAAGTAGACCGGATACTGTTCTTGCCCCCTCTCTTTGACCAATATGGAGGCCATAGCGTCCTTAGAGACAAACAGGTACAAGAACAGAGGCTCTCCCTATATTGGCTTGGTCAAGATGGGTGGAGTCAAGATATACTTCTTGAATTGGAGTAATGCTTCTTTGCATTCTGCGTCCCATTCAAACTGGGCTTTCTTCTTGGTTAGCCTGAATAGAGGCAAGGCATTTTGTGCGGAGGCGGCTAGGAATATTGTTAATGAGGTGATCCTTCTAGTGAGGCTTTGGACTTCCCTAAGGTTGGTGGGGATTTTCATTTAAATAATGGCTTTGCATTTCTCTAGGTTTGCCCCGATGCCTCTCTGGGTGAGCATGAATATGAGGAACTTCCCGACCTTAACTGCAAAAATGCAATTTGTGGGGTTCAACCTCATATTCTTTTCACGAAGGCACTGGAAAACCATGTCCAGATTTGTGATTAAGTTTCCTTCCGTGGTAGATTTTAGTAGCATATCTTCTACATAGATTTCTATCAAATTACCCAATAGCTCACAAAAAATCTTGTCCATTAGTCTCTGGTAGGTGGCTTGGCGTTCTTCAACCCAAATGGCATAACTTCGTAGTAATAATTCCCTGCGAGTGTTATGAAGGTTGTCTTCGTGGCATCGTGCAGGTGCATAGGTATTTGATTATAGCCAGAGTAAGCATTCATGAAGGACAAAAATCGAAAACCTGGCGCGGCATCAACCAAGGAATCTATGCTGGGCAAAGGGTAGGCATCCTTAGGGCAGGCCTTATTCAAGTGTTTGTAGTCAACACACATTCTCCACTTTTCCCCTTTCTTGGGATCATCACTACGTTAGATAACCATGTAGGATAGATTATCTCTTCGACAAACCCTGCCTCCTATAATATTTGAACTTGTTTCTAAACCTCCTTGGCTTTTTTCCGCGCTCATTTTCCTTCTTTTGCATCACAGGTTTGGTACCTGGAACAATAGCCAGCTTGTGGGTCATCAACATAAGGTCAACTCCGGGGATTTTTGCGGTGTTCCATGTGAACAAGTCTGTGTTCCTCAGTAGCATTGACGCCACTTTTGCCTTTACCTCTGGTGATAGGGCCTTGCTAAGGTACATGTATTTCTTCAAGGAATCCCCTTTTTGGAATTGCTCTAACTCTTTCTCCCACAGGGGCCTTTTGCTTTCTTTGGGCTCTGGTACCTGAAGCTCAAGCATCATAACGTCCATGGCTTTTGCCCAACTTGCTCTGGGTGGCTGTCAGTGCTGCCCACAAACTTCTCAAGACTCTATTTCAATCTTAATAACTTTTTTCTATGAAATTCGCAAGTCATTAGAATTGTTCTTAAGTTCTACAAAATAATAGTTTATCCTAATTAATATTATTTATGCTTCTCATTATAGTTTTTAACTCCTTTTTGATGTGGTTATAGTTTTTAAGTCTAATTCTGCATTTAATTTTTTTTCACGTAAAAGAAATTAAGAAATATTTTATAATAGTATATATTAAAATTAGGGGTTTACAGAGGTTAGCAATGTCCACATTTGACTTTGTACACAATTACCCACCTTTTCTTTACTAACTCAACATTTTGTTTTGACTAATTGTGTAATTTTATTTAATCTAAATCTACATTAATTACATTTCAACATTTTCTCTCTCTTTAATAATTTGTGTCTTGAATTTAATTCTTTTTCCTCTCACTTGATTAATACTCATTCTTTATACATTTTTTTTAAATTGAATAATATTCTTTTTTATTTTTTATACCCAAATAATTTATAAATTTTAAAAAACTCAAGTAATAACATCTTAATAACTTTTTTCTATAAAATTTGTAAATAATTAGAATTGTTCGTAAATTCTACAAAATAATAGTTTATCCTAATTAATATTATTTATGTTTCTTATAATTTTTAACTTTTTTTTATGTGGTTATAGTTTTAGGTCTAATTCTGCATTTAACTTTTTTTCACATAAAAAAATTAAGAAATATTCATAAATAAAAAATATTTTATAATAATATAGTAAATTATAACCACTTAAATAAGAGAAAAATAAATTTAAGTAAATGAAAAAAGAGAGAATATTAGTTAAGATTAATGTACACACATACTTAATGGTAATATCCATGTATGTACTTTAACATCTAAAGTGTAACTTGCAATAAGTGATTTTCACACACACATTCGAAAAACATCAGATATTATTATTGTTCGGAATATCTAAATTTACAAGTAATTAGAAAAAATAAAGAAATTAGTGATTTTTGCACAGGTGAACAAAAATGTTCGTCACTTCATCATACACATGCCGCCACCGCAACCGCAACCATCATCCCCCCTCTTTCCCCCTCCTCCTAAATTAATAAAACGCGGCGCATACTGCTCCCAGTGACCAACTTCTCTGTTCTCGCGAAATTCACGGCACCTGACACTCACGTGAACGCCAGCGGCGCGTCTTTCCCGAGGTCCATGGACGACTTCGCCGTCGCCGGAACGGAAGCAAACCGCGCTGAGAACGAGAAGCCGGAGCCGTCCTCCCCGTCTCTACCGGTGCCGGTGTTCTCGCCGTCGTCAAAGTTGAGCGCGTAGCTGAGCGGATCGTACTGGAACGATCCGTGCTTGGCGAACTTAACCGCGCGCACCCTACCGCCGTGGTTGAATCGCCGTATGAAGGTCTTCCACTTCGGTCCCGCCACGATCTCTGACCACTCACGCACCTTCGTCCACCCGCGCCACCACCACCGCCGCTCCCTGCTCTCCGGCGGCCGCATCCTCTCCCAAAATGGCGACGTTTCAGATCGCTCGAAGCACGGCATCCAGAAGCAGTTGCAGCCTCTCCACGCGAACGGGACCTCTTGTATGTCGTCATCACCGGCGTCGCCGGCACTAGCGGTGGTCGGTGGCAGCGCCGACATATTTGCGGGAGAAATCGGGAAGAGTGGGAGAAAGAAGAGAGGTAGGTTAGGTGTTTTCTCTCTCTTCTTCTCGTTTGGCAGTGGCGTTTGGTGCTCTTTGATTTAAGCGTATGTGAAAGATTAAATAGAGTGGGGAAAAATCGTGACTGTTTTCGAGTGTAATGGAAACGCGGAAAAACCGCTGTAACTAACGGCTGCATTGATACCGCTACCGGGAATTGCCGGTTTCCATATTGGAAATGGCCCCTCTAAAATTCACTTTATAATTAAAAGGTTAAAATGTATACGTGGACACTAATGATTAGTTATTAACGAGATATGACAATCTTTTTAATCAATTTTTGTAAAAATTTAATTATGTACATTTATCATCATCGTTAATTATATTTTAACGATTAAAATATGTATACTTTAATATGTGCATTATATATCATGAGCCCATTCCTTCCATATTGTGAAGATTTGATGATGTATGCTTTTGTGGTGTGGTTGAATATGGCTTGTCAAAATTGCACTTTACCATAAATTATCTATAAAATTGTACTTTAATCTAATTTTTCTTTATAATTGATCACTAATGATCAATGAAGTTTTTGTTTTCATTTCTTTTTCTTATGTTTTTTATTAGGTTAGTAGAAACAACAAAAATAATAAAATTGTATGTATTCACTATGTTCTTCACAAAATTTTGAAATGGAAAATAATATTTTAATATTTTCACTATTTTTCCCACAAATTTTTTAAAATGAAAACAGAAAACCTAACGTATTATTAGTGATTAATCGTAATGAAAAATTAGGGTGAAGTATTTGTACAATTTATCTTATATTTTTTAATTTTACATTGATTTACATTAAATACATACTACATGGTCTCAATTTTTTATTGTCCAGGAATTTACACCTAATCAATTTACATTGATCAGGTGTCTATTGCCGACAACGATTAAATCATGTTTGTTCTTATTTGCATTACGTAATTAAAAGTGCCATGAAATACACCCTCTGCATGTCTAAAATGAGACAAGAAGGGGAACTATGAGGGGTTATGGATTGGAGGGCTTTGGACCTTGCACCACATCCCAAATATGTCACCTTTTGGTCAGCTATGGGAGCTTAGAGAACAAGCAATAAATACGCCCTCGAAGCAGTCCTGCAAGTGACAGCAGCAAACAACCCTCGGACAGGTCTCAGGGCATCCTTGTTACGCCCTCTGGCGATCTGCTGAGGCAGTAACCAACTTTAGCAACCTTGCATATTTTAAGGACCCTTCCTAAGGGCCTAGGGAAAAGGGACAAAAAGAAGGTTTTGTTTGTACTAGGTTTTTAGTGAAAGGAACTTGCATTGGGCAGAGATGAAAGTGACAAATGCAGGTTGGGTTGCAGGCACCAGGACCCAGTAGTAGAGGGCCTTGACTTGCAGCCCTGAAAATGACACCACAAGAGAAGAATCCAAAGAATGAGAAAAGGGAGGGAAAAAAGGAGAAGGAAGAGAGACTTTAAGAAAAGGGATTTGGGAGATAAAAAGAGAGAGACAGAATACAAAGAAAAAACAAGAGAGAAGACTAGGGAGAAAGAAAGGATAGAGAGAACATACACACACACACACTGCTAGCTACAAATTGTAAAGATTTGTTGGCACGAAGTGTCTGCATCCCCATTAGTTATCGATACATTCAATGCTATACAATAAAATAAAAGAGATTTCATAGAATAACCAATTTTTTAGTATCCAATTTTCGTTTATTTTTATCTTTAACTCTTGTATGTTGTAATTTTTATTACTTAGGTTAACAACAATTTTCTGTTTGTGAGAGTAAAGGTAGAATAAAAATTTGTGGAAAAAAAAACAGTTAATTGAAGCAAATCTCTTTATTGAATTATTGTATGTATAGATACAATATATATCATCTGCTCACGTATTGTTTTATAGGGATTTGAAACTAATAACAACGAGAGTACTGAAGAGGAAGATTGGTGGAAGGCACGCAACACGAATCAATGTAGAGAAAAGTCACAATGTCCAAAATATAAAAAGCTTCAATATTAAGGTAATCCTTCCTTCATTTTCAATTGCTGTTTATTATGACATTTATTTGTTGCTATATAAGTTGATCGAGTGCTTTTCATGTATAGAAGTCATGATCAATAGTGGGTGGATTTCAACCAATAATTTGAGGGTGAATAAATCACTTTCTCACTTCACTACAAACCTCGTTTCAGAGAGATCCAAATACCAGTATGAAGATTCAATTGCGGCTAGTATTTTGATTGAATTGCATGTTCTAATTCTATTCTAATCCATTCATCATTGATGATTCATCAACTAGAATAAAAATCATTGATTAATCATTATATGGGGCTTAGTTGTTGTCAAACTTTAGTAGGCACAGCTATGATTACAAGAAAACCAGCCAATGTGAAATCGCATGCCAAATTATGTTTGACATGCCACTTCATCATTCATAGGAGTATTGTTAAACAAGTTATTTAAAATATTAATCCAGCCTAATGCGAGGTTAGTTGGTCTATTAGGTATGTATACTCTATATTTGAGTCATAAAAAATTCCTTGAAGCAACAAATAAAATAAAATTAGCAGGTTCACCAACCCATATAGTTGATTAGAGCAGTAGCAAGTTTTAACCCCTTAACTAGTGATCTCAAATTTGAGTCTTGGGAATTGAACAATCTATGTTTGGAGATGTTGCCCCATGAATACTTTAATTCTGAAGTCAAAACGTAATCAATAGGCTAAAAGTCAACCATAATTGAAGACCAAAAAACAAAATATTACCGGGGTCTAGGGTTCAAATTTTGTTGCTTCCCTAACTTTGCAAAGATCTACTATTGCAAATTTGTATCTTTTAAAAAATATCTCATGATGCAAATAATGTGCATTTTTTGTTTATAACCGAAATAAACAAAAAAATGCACGTTATTTGTATGGTGAGATCTTTTTAAAAAATATGAATATGCAAGTAGAGATATCAAAGGGAATGTAGAAAGAGAAATGAGAGAGAAAGAGAGAGAAGAAAAAGGAGAGAACGTGAGAGGGGGCAAGAAGGTGTGCACAAGAGTGGTAAGGGATGGCAGGTGCTTCCTCAAAGAGAATCGACTGCTTACCTTGCGGTTAATTGAGACTAAGAAGGATAGTGTGGATCAATTTTTTGGTACTAAGGTGTGGGGTGGTAGTAACTTCAAGTGGGCGTGTGTGAATGTGACTAATACTGCAGCGGTGGGCTGTTATGGATATGGGAGGAGGATTTTCTTGACTTGCCAGAAATTGTCATGAGGTTGAGATGGGTCTGCATTTCAGGTACTATGAAATGTGGGAAGGCCAGACGAAGAGCTCTATCTAGTAGTGTAGAGAAATGGTATGATAGGAGGGATGCATGTTGGAAGCAACTCCCAAGATCCAATTTGGCGAAAAATATATGGATAGGAACACTGCCTACTTTCATGCTATCACAATAACAAAAAAAAAATGAAAAAAAGAGGAAAGAAATCCTAAATCTGAAAATTAATGGGATTTGTCTTCACTATCCAAGGAGGATTAAAAATGGTGTTAGGGGCTTCTTCAAGAAGCTATACTATCAAGATTATATCCCTGAGGCCCATTTTAACAGAGGCCATTTCAAAGGAAGAAGTGAACGCGCTAGAAGTGTTGCCAACAAAACAAGAGATTAAGGAAGCAGTTTGGTCATGTGATCCAGGGAAAGTGCCGGGTCCAGATGGTTTCAACATTAATTTCATTTCAGCATACTTTGGAACGAGATTGGGAATGATTTTATTGAGGCAGTGACAGAATTTTTTTGCTAAAAAAAGAAAATGAAGCGTTGGTCACTCTTGCTCCGAAGGTTGAACGCTCGACGGAGCAGAAGGATTTTAGGCGGCCCATAAACATGGTGGTTTGCTTGTACAAGGTCATATCCAAGATCCTGTCCATTAGGATGAGAAGGGTTAGGCAAAGAGGAAGAGACAGTCTTCCACATATTCTTACATTGTGGTTTTGCGTGGCAAATGTGGTGCATATGGTTTCATGGTTGGAACATATCTTAGGTGTCCTCTAGGAATCCTAGTAGCAGTTTTGAGGCTTGGCAAAGAGCTCCTGTATATGGAGGTCCAAGAAAAGTGAGGGTTAGAGTTTTCTTTGGTGTTATTTGGACTATTTGGAAGTGCAGAAATAGGAGGATCTTTTAGAATAGGAGTATCTCGTTAGATCAAGCAGTGGATGGAATGCTTTTTTGGGTGGATGATTGAAGTAAGTATAGTTAGTGCTTTAGTGTGAGTTGTGGCGTGCCTAGTGGATTTCTGTTATCTCTTTTTGCTTGCTTGGCAGGTGTGATTTCATAGTTGGTGAGCTTTGCCCTTGCCAGCCTCTTCTCTAGCCTTGATGGCCTTGCTGAAGGGGCTAGTCTAGAGGCTTGTGCTAGCTCAACAAAGCTGAATTTTGTTCCTGATTCTTCTGCCTTCTTCTCTGCTCTTCTTTGCAGTTGGGTTTGCCAGCTTCGCCTGTGCTCGGGTTCTTTTGCTTGCGGCGATGTTGGCGTTTTAGTTTAGTTTAATTTTGGGTGTTTTCTGCTGTTGGGGGTAGCTTGTATGCATTTTGGTTTGCTGTACTGAATTTTGGGGGTTGGGTAGCCTTGTTTTTCTCTGTTGTGCAGCTTGGTTGCGCCCTCCCTCCCTGTTTGGGTTTTGGAGTGGATTTTGTAGCTAAAAAAATTTATGTCATACAATTTTCCCAAGATCCTCACACCACTGGTCCACTGCTGGTGGCTTTAAATATTGTGCCATTTTGATTTCTCTTAAATCACATAACTCCCTTGTTTTTGGAATTGTCACTTCATGGTAGAGGCTAGTCTAATTCCCTCATATTCCACACTTTCTCTATCTTTCCCCCTCTTTTGTTTGTTAATTTCATTCATCAAATCAAATTGTAAATTGAAAGTCAACTTTGTAAATATTGCAAACAAGCATTAGTAGTAGTAGTACTCATGTAATTTACAAAATTTTCCAGGAAGAAAATTTCTAGGACTAGAGTAGAGTGTCCCTTTTTGGTTTTTTTTCTCCAAACCTTTCTTTGTGATTTTGATTTGTTGGACTAATGTGTCCGACCTAGGCAAAGAAAACGAGAGCAAGACTAGTGATTTATCTTCACATTTTTGCAACTCCTTGTCTGCTGCCACTTTGATGCTATGAAAATCCGCCAATGATCTTCAATAACCATGGGAGTAGTCAACATAATTCAATCTAGGACGGATGTTATGGCGACTGAACTTTGGATCCCCATAATCAACAGCCTTAATCACCATGGCCTCACGCCTCCCATTGTGTTCTTGAACTGCGCCAAACACTATCTCATTTGTCGTCTCGCAGTTCTGATCATAGTAGCCTTGTGGGGTGGATGAGCTCCGGGCGTGGAGCTGCTGGTGCTGGTGCTGATGGTGTTGTACCTTCTGGTACTGCTGGTGCTGCAACTTTTGATGCTTATGCTGGTGATGTTGTAGTTGTTGTTGCTGTTGTTGCTGCTGTTCTTCATAGTCACCACCTTCCCACCTGTCCAAGTAACCCCTTGGTGGCTTGAAATGCTGTGGCTTTTCAATCTCCTTGTTGGTAACGAAAGGGTATGCTTTTCTAGGTGTAGATGTCCTGGTTTCTAGAGAAGGGGGTTCGTCTTCGTCCGGAATGACGTAACTCTCTTGCATTGGCCATGAGTTGGGGTGCTGCCTTTTCGGCGCCGCGTACTGCTGGTACTGCTGCTGATACTGATGATATTGGAGCGGTTTCCTCTTGGATCCTGAGAACAAGCCCGCCAATATTTCGGCCATAGACGCGCCGGAGTTGAGGAAGAGTCTTCCAATGGAAACAAAGAAGCCCTCTTCTTGTTTTTCATACTCATCCTGATCAGGTGGGATCAGTGGAGGCCTCACTGACTTTTGAGGCCTTTGTTGTGCTGCTGCTGCTGCTGTACCTTTCCTTATAGGTGCTCTTGGATCCTGAAAATATATAACATCATAAGATATTCTCCCTCATTTTCAAAATAATTGTCCATCTTTCTATTTTGGTTTGTTTCAAAATAGTTGTCCGCTTACTAAATTTAGATATCATTAATTATTTCTTTCCTTAACATACTCTCATTAAATAAATTATCTCTCCCGTACTTATCCACTATAATAATTCTAACTACTTACTATAAATAAGGACAATAAAGTAAAATACTATCAACGTTTACTTACTTTCACATTTTCCTATCATTTTCTTAATATCCACGCAAAAGAGAAAGTGGATAACTATTTTAAAATGGAGGGAGTACTAACATGTTTAATTAGACATAGGTTAAGTAACCAAGAATGCAAAAATATTATATATGGTCGGCCTAACACACGAGGCTCTTACCTAGTGGAGTCTGTGAATAGTAGATGTACGCAATTTATCTTTACAAATGAAGAAGTTATTTCTAGAATTTGAACTTTTGATTTTCATGTCACATGACAACACTTTACATTGCCGTGTGCAAAATTAAATGTTAGGATATGATAAACGGTTTAATCAAAAACCTACGCGTGGAAGAAAATTATACTTTCAAGACCAAAGAGAGTTTAGATTTTCCAAGTTGTCACAATGGTAAATGTTGAAGCAGGACATCATGCAAAACTAATAAAATCATTAGCATATATAACTTACATCAGGAGAAGAAAACATTGCCCTCACCCTCCACTGCAGTAATGCCAGCATGTAGCCAAAGAATCCAGCAGCAAGAAGCACCACTATTCCTATAAATGTTTGGATTGCAATCATAACTTTAGGATCAACATGCATCAAAATATTAAAATATATAAATAAAGATGGTGGATTAAAGGAGGATGGCCTAGTGATACCTAAGTGGAAACTATTATTATCATACTCATCATTATAAGTAGTACAGTCATGATGATGGAGTTGAATCTCTCGAATTGCCTGGTTCCCACGATCCACCACCAAAAGGGAGCAGCTACTGCCAGCATATATTACATCAAAATCATTTGAAAACTTAGCATCCTCACTTGGACCATCAACGTGCCCTCCTCCTACTTGGCCCCATTTTCCACCACCACCAGCAATGGTTGTAACCCCTGTACAAAAAGGCATGTTATGTTATAAATTAGTTTGATAACATTGACATCAATCAAATTTCTAGTGCACCTAAAGGAGAAAAGAGTTTGGTACTAATTCCCCTTAAGCAATGTCTCAAGTTCGAGTCTTCTGGATAGAGAAAACTAGTGTAATGAGAGTTTTACCGCTATAGTGGGCCTACTAGCATGTGCCTGATTAATTGGAGTATAGTAGGCTTCAGATATCAGTGGTTTAGACAAATTAAAATAACATATCCATTTTGTATTTCTAGAATTTCAGCATGTTGTTTTCATTCATTGAGAGCAAGTCAAAAGCATAGCATGTGTCTACACCTTCATCACTGATCTTTCTGATGGCCATGTTCATTGTGTCTGCAATGTAAACGTTGCCTCTGTCATCCACTGTAATCCCTTTAGGGTGGTTCATTCTAGCTTCTCTAGGCCTCCCGTCTATGTGACCAATATACCCTTCAGGTGATCCTGCAAGCAGTTTCGGCCTACTATCTGCGGTTCATCCATTCATTTCATCATAAACCAAAAAGTGAAGCAAGAATGCAAGTTATTTTGTTAAAGTGAAGATCATAGAGGCCATAGTTTTAGAATATTTCTGTTGCCCGTTTTCTATGAAAGCTAAGAAAACAGGTTTACTCATGCCAACAAGCTAAATTAAATCCATTTCAGAAGGTAATGTGCTATTTTTTCTTTATAAAAAAAATTAAATCAACTGTCAGATATGGTCTACTTATTTTTCGAGAAACTCAAAGTTACAAATTAAATTATAATGTGTTGTCATTGGGCTAACATCTTGCCTTGACAAGGCCAGGCGGACTCAGACTCAAAATGGACCACAACACTTAGTAATGGCCAATAGACTTAAGTAATAAGAAGAGTTGGGCTGTGACCAGCAATTATAGCCAATAGTTTTGACCGAATGATAAACGTTGAATCCTTCGTAGTGGATATCATGTGACCTTTACACTAAGTAGCAAGTAAGAACCAACAAGAAAGGGAAAGGACTAAAGTGGGGTAAACAAGGGGTCAAATTGGTGTTGATTGAACGTTTAAAATTCTGCATGTCTTGTTATTTTCTAGTGTCTTCCTTATTTTAATGCTTTAAAAAAAGTAAAAGATTGCAAAATGTGTGTGCAGGTTTAATTCTGTAGTTAGAACAGCCAAAAAGTTTATGTCAGACTTTACTTTTTTTTTTTTTTTTAAATGTGAATAAGGCATGTTGTACTTTAAAAAGTGGAGTCTTGCGCTTAACAAAAGCTTATTAAGCATCTTTGCAACAGTTCAGCACAGAATCAATAGATATCCCAGGCATGAAGCCAGGTCCTCCTACAAAGCAAAACTAAATTGAAACAGCAGACATATTCTTAAAGGAAAAGCTTGAACGCTTGAATCTAGTATTTTGGCATAATGAAGCAAAGGAAAAGCCACAAGCGCCCACAATATTGAAGCATTAACTAATTCTACATGCTGAAAAATCAATATGGCAACCAAGAATAACCAAAATAAGAATTGCAATTTGAAGGCAGGACACAAAGGGTTTTAAATTGCGACCGCAACCACATTTCATCCACTGGCGCAACTGCATTTTAAAACCTTGTCAAGCTTAGAAAAATTCATCAAAGGAAGCTTACATCTTGACATTTGGCCAGAGATCTTGTAGATGTTACTGTTCTCAGAATCCAGAACCAGAAATTCACCACTCGGAGTCATCTCAACCGAATGTGGCTCAATTCCATGCTTACTTCCATCAAATATTGTTTCCACAGTGTAGCCACCCTCGAATTTCATCATGGCCCGACCATGTTGCACTGAAAAGAAAAAATGATTCCCCATGAGACCTCTTGAAAAGACAAAGCATAAATAACATGACATAGATACAGGAAAATTAAAATGAGAACATAAAAAAAGGACCTTTGTCTGGTTTGGATGTGGGTTTTAGTGACCATAGCCATTTGAGAAGTGCAGAAACCACATTGGACACAACCCCAGTAACAACTTCTGCAAGTCACATGAATTTCCATAAGAAAAGGCAAAAGAAATTATTCAAAAGAAGAAAACTCTAATGAAGTGGACATTATTGCTCATGAAGAAAACAGTTTAGAATTTGTTGCACTTACTAGCGGGTGGTTTTGCTGCTGAAGCTGAAGAGAAGAGACCAAGTAGAACCACTAAAGAAAAAATCAGCACAAAACAACTCCTACCCATTTTCCCTTATCCTTAGTTAAGAGCTTCCAAACTCTCTGACATGCTCATATATCATTACATAACATAGATGTCTAGTAATACTCTAATATAAGCTATGCATTTTGTTTTGTTTTGTTTGTTTGTTTTTTTTCCTTTTTTCTTTTTGAAGAAAGGGCACTAAGGAAGTAGGAGAAGGGAAGAAGCCACGGGGCAATCTGCTATTCTTCTTTACATGAAATTAGCACCGCCCTTTTTCAAGAATAATAATAATAAAAAAAAAGGGGTAAGGGAGATAGAGTAACAAAGAGGATGATGCAGGGTTTAGCAGAGAGGCAGAGGAGACAGAACTTAGAACTCATAGTGAATGGAATCATATGGATTTGTGTTTTTGATTGTCGTGTCCTTTAGTCCCTTATATATTTTACCATCCGACAGAGGTGGCTCCACAAAGCTTGCACTTATTATCTGAGTTTCGCATTTCAAAAACAGTTTAGGTCCCGGGGCTCAGGAAGCGTGGTGACGGGTAAGCCAATAAAAGAGTGACATATCAGCATTTTACATTAAACTTAAATACTTGTACAAACTTATGATTACATTGATTTGATTAAGGAGGGAATCCACTTAAACATCTTACAACATTCGACAATTTTGGAGACTAATACAGAAACACTCAAAATGTATTAGAATTCAACATATTAAGTCTAGGTACGGAGGATGGTCCGAAATCTGGTCTTATGTTGGATGTTTATAGTGATTTTTTTCAAATCCATTTGAAATTTAACTGACAAGACTCTCTGGTTAATTGAAGTTTAAAATCAAAGACATACATGTTATCTAAACCTTATCTAAAATTATAAATTTCAATATCACCTTATGATTAAGTAAACTTAACTCAACCGTAAAAGTAAATTCATAAAAAGAAGTATGTCCAACTCTATACAAAAATGACCTTATCCCCTAGAAATGCGGGATATTAACAACATTTGGCATGCAAGATTCTGATGTGTCTTAATTTATAAATCACCACAAATTCGTTACTTTGTTTCTATAAAATGCAAACTAAGTTATGGATCCGATACTACTCAAAATTATGTGTGGCCCGATGGCTCATAAAACATACTCCCTCCGTCAGTCATTTTTTAAATAAAAATTTGTTTAAGATTATTTATCATTTAAGTAAATTAAAAAAATATTAGATGTATTTTTTATGAGTTTATTTTTATTATTACTTATACTCTTAATAAAATATTAACTACTTAAGATTAATTTCATCTACGCATTTTATATTTTCTCATTCTTAATATCATATCATTAAATGATTTCTTAAATGGGGTGACTTTATAAAAAAAATGACAATAAAAAAAATGTGCGAACCCAGTAGTGCTATCATAGTATTTTATTGTTTACGGGCACCAAAGCAAAGAGATAGAGCTTCTCTTTTCTTTCTCTCCATGTTCTCTTTTTGTTTTTTCTTCTACTCACATGAGCCTCTTTAGTTACATTTCCTAAGCGTTCTTAAAAGAGTTTGATGCCTATTTTAATGTGTGTGCTGTCACCATAGGAATTTTCTTTTACAAGTTCTTCGAATCTGATTTCATTCCTTTATTTATTTATTTTTTCTCTTTGGTGGTCAAAAAACAAACTAGACTACTCTTTTATTTAGTCAAGTAACGTTTAGTTTACGCTACTTAATTGTAACCATTACCAAATCATGGCGGTGAGGTCTTTTTGTATAATTAATTTGATATTATTTTTGTGCTGACAACATTAGCGGCTTTTATTTTTACCGCCTAACAATTTTAAGCTCAAACCGCCAAATGTTTTAGGTTGATATTCCAAAAATGCTTTAGCTTCCTGCCCCATGGCTTAAGACATAATTAATTTTGGAAGCACTTTATGATTATAACAAAAGGCTGCATCCATTGAAGATAACAACCAAGATACTTGCCGTTCCTTCATCATGGTTCCCTGAAACAGTTAAGAGCTCTGCTTTGATTTCTCAAACTGGGTTATCCCATATCAGCTGTTATTGCAGTAAGTTAGAGATTCATAACCGCCACAAAATTGTCTTGGAAAGTGCTACTTCAATTCCATATCTTTACCTTTTTTATTTTATTTTATTTTTTATTTTATAACTTCTGGCTATAGGAGGTCCTCAATCAAGCTGCAACAGCATACGACAAAACCTTGGAGTAACTCAGCAATATTTGTTGACAATTAGATCTTCATTTCAGGTTGATGCCAAGACTTGTAAAGCTTAGATGATGAGCTAAGCACACCCTCCAGACAGCTTATTTTATATACCAAGAAATTACAATAATAATAATAATAAAAAAGATTGAAAAAACAAAGAGGGTTGGCAGCACTTCACTTGTCAAGAAGGATTTGGAGGGTGAACTGTACAAAATGCCACCATTTTATCATGTATAAGGGTTTGACCTTAAACCATAGACAGAAGATCACTAGTCACAAAGACTATGCAAACTACACATTACTTACTTACTAATAGCCCAAAATTTAGACATGATAGATCATGCCCACTTCTAATGTGGAAGCATGAGGCAAACTTAGTGCATAAGTTGGCCCTCTAGAGTTCCTCCTCAAGAAATCATACCCATAATTGATCACAACTTTCTTTATCCAGCTTGAACCTCTCTTGGCCCTAACATATGAGTGTCCCATTATGAATGCCATCCCTGCCTCCTTTGCTTCCATTAGCTCACGCAACTCCTCCCTTGCATCCAAATCAATCTGAGGGCTATCCGGCACAACGAACCTCACTCTCTTCCTCACTTTCTTCTCAGGAGACTTAACCACCATCATCTCTGAGGTGCCTTCCATTTGAGAGACATGATCTTGATCATGATCATGATCATGATCATCCTCAGATAATCTAACACCTTCCAAGTTTGATGCTGAGGTCCCAACAACTGTCATTTTCGTGTCGTCCTCGAAACCGCCGAATCCTAACCCGTATTCGGTAGTGTCTGATCTGATGAACTCTGCTATGCTGCAAACAAGATCCTTCTCGAATTCCATGTCGTCCTTGTGGAAATCGCGGTAGCCATACCTCGCTATGCACCTGTAGAGCCTGTACTCCTTGGGGCCGACTCGGCCGACTAGGAACCTTTCTTCTGGCCTAACGTGCGGCACCGGGACAGATTTGATGCAGAGGAAGATCATGACTTGGTGGAAAGCTGGCAGATTGGTGACAAAGTGAGAGAAAATAGCTGGGATACCGGATACTAGCTCGGTGTGTATGAGGCCAATTCCCTTGACCCTTACAATTCCGAGATTGGGGCCTAAGTTTAGGAGCCAGTTGATGGGGACCTTGTTCTGGACATCAAACTCATACTTCTTGAGTGTGCCATAGTGCCAGACATACATGGAAATGAGGAAGATGAGGGAGAGGGCAATGGGGACCCAGGCACCCTCTAGGAACTTGATGAGGGATGCAGAGAAGTAGAGTGCCTCAATGGAGCCAAAGAACAGTAGGAAGCAGATGGCTAGCACAACACTTTTGTGCCAGCATAGCACTATAACTAGAGACATTAGGCAAGTAGTCACCAGCATGACAGTTATGACAGCCAGGCCTGTTTATGGAAGAGAAAACTAAATTTCTTTTAGAAATAGTTCAAATTTAATCATGATCAGGATCAAAATAATAATATTCACAAGTATGGTTGAAGTCTACATCCTACTGGCGGTCCCTTCTTTCAAATAGTAAAGCCAAATCCCCTGCATAGCGTTTGGTTCTTGTTATGAGACAGAAAGGACGGAGACAGTAGAGACATGTCTCCCGTGTTCCTCCTTTAGGTTTTTTGTCTATGTACCTTTCTCCAAACATGTTTCCGTCACCAATATCTCTATTTCCTCTTTCCCATGCAAGAACCAAACGCTATAATAGGTCGTAGGACTTAGAAAAGAGCGAAACAAAGATAATGCATCAACTTTCCAATTTAGTGCCTTTAAATTTTCAATTTCATTATGAACTGTTCATGGTGATAGAGTACCTGCTGCATTTCCCATCCGTTTAGTATCTCTGAATCCAACAGTAATAGCCAGGCAAAGTAGCATCAGACTCCAGTTGATCTCTGGGATGTAGATCTGGCCATGCATCTTAGACGATGTATGGACGATTTTGACTTTGGGGAAGCATCCCAACGCAGAACACTGTTTGATTATTGAGAAAGTTCCTGTGATGACTGCTTGACTTCCAACCACAGCTTGAAGTATGGCTATTGCAAGAACAGGCCATCTAAGTTTAACTGATAAAGATGAAAGAGAAAAGTAAGACAAACAGAAAACACTAATGGTTCTTTCAAAAATGAGTCTGCAGAGAAGAATAAGATCAAAGAGAAGCTACCAGGTACAGACACATAGAACCCAATGCGATAATCACTTTCAAGGGAGTGATGCTTGGAAAGATATGCAGCTTGTCCCATATATGCTAGGATCAAAGAAGGATATACCAAAAAAGTGAAAGCAATCTGCAGGAAAGCGACTTATTGTTAGAGCAGTTGATTATTCCCCCTATGCTTGATATCCATGAATGATGCATCTATATGAATCAAAAACTTATTAGTGATAAAAAAAATTTGCAATTGAATCAGTTGTGCATAATGCAGATGGATTTCCTTTTATCCAACTTCAAGGATTTTGAAAACAATCAAAATAGATTAACATAATGTTCAAGCATATAAATAATTGATAGTGTTACCAAGATAATTCAAGATGGATGTTAGTGTGATAGAGAAATCAACCATTCTAATTAACTTTTCATTTTTTTCAATTATGGTTTGAATATCAATATGATTTATGACAAATTACTATGACGTCACCGATGTCACCTTCTTGTTGTGGTGGTTTACTTTATCTACTCATGCAGTTTTGTTTAATGAAAGTGCATCAAGCTGCCAGGTACTACATTGTGTTGAAAATATCCTACCTTTTCCATCTTGGCTAATGTAGCATTAACTTTTGAGTCTTTGACCTTAAAGGAGTTGATTCTGACTGAGTCTCAAACTAATGGATAACCATTTATATTCAGGAATACGCACATTACTAACAGTAAAAGTTCTGACCATAGTTGTCCACATGAGTTAATTTAGCTGATAAAAGAGTAAAACCATACAAATAAAGCTCACTGACACAATGGTGCTGAAATGTATTCAACAGAAATGAATGTACCACATATGCATGTGTTTGAAAATATGCATATATAAAGTTAGTTTAGCATTTTGAAATTCAAAGTTCCAAACAAGAGGCTTCAGTAGTGTACCTTTATTGACAACTGTGAAAAGTGTCCTAGATCAGCATACATAGCTTCTGAACCTGGAACACAAAAATGATAATATCAGAGAAAGATAAAGCATACAGAACACAACTTGCTACACTTGCTTCATACCTGTTATGCACAGTAGAATTCCACCCAAGGACATCCACCCTCCCTTTTGTGTCTTCTTCAGAAACTTGAACATGTAGTATGGGGAGAGAGCTTCATAAACATGGGGGTTCCAGTGGAAGATGTTATAAACTCCAATAGCACTGATGCACAGCAGCCAGGTCAGCACAACAGGAGCAAATAGAGATCCAATACGGTGGGTCCCATAATGTTGAAGGGCAAACAAAAATAGCAGTATCACACAAGCAACTGGAACCTCAACATCTGCACAACCAAGAATTCAAGATTGGAGATAATTGGAAGATACATGTTTGGAAGTAAAGTAGCAATGTGAAAAGAAGTTTTACTATCACTTAAGAAAAATTCTCTTTTCAGTTGGTCCTTGAGATCTAGATTTTATTGATTTTGAATATTAACATCATTTATGATAAAGGCAATCTCATTATCTGATCCACGTAACTGACTCTACCTAGTGGAACAAGACTTTGTTGTTGTTGTTGTAGTTGGTCGTGGAGGTTGAAGCAGGGAAACTTTTGTATATTTTTCGAAGTGTATCCGTGTTTTAAATCCATCAAAATGCTCGAACATGCTTAGACAAAAGACTGTATAATTACATCAAAAGCATATTTTACTGGTGCGAAATCTGAAAATAAGAGATCATGTTATTAAGGGAGACACCTTATTACCCTCCCTCTAGCAACAGGACAACTTGTAAGAGAAATTAATAAACATATGATGTTGTTGTATCTTTAAATTTGTTAACAATAGTGGTTCAAATGACTTTCTATTAAACAAAAGAATGATGACACAAAAGTCAGATTATCCAAGGACCAAAAAAGTCAGGTCCATATATAAAAGCACCACTAGGGTATATGACTTCATTCTGGTATTTCAAATGCTCCAATGCTTCCAAGTTGGACAGAATTAGGTCTTGATTTACTTGACATGCACTATATATAATCATTGTTTAATGTTGTATGCATCATAGTGGAATTTGCAGATACTATTCCAGACCAGTCTAATAGTGGCCATACCTAATTTTTGTATCCAATCAGATGACTTCTCTAGATTGATCCACAATGTTTTTTTTACCTTAATATGATGATATCATAAGCTAATGAAAGCTTAACGATAAAGGAACTATTATTATGTAACTGATCTTCCAGTTAATGATTTACACCTTTTCATTTTAATTTCTTTTAATAATTTAGTATAGCTGTGTTCATATACTAGTTTTAGCAAGCCAGTGATTATATATATTCGAGGACCCACAATAGTGCCATGCACTTGCAGTTATTTGGTGCTCTCTTTTTGTCCTCTGGATTAAAAGACATGCAATAGGAAGAATGAAAAGGTAGTTAAAATAAGATTGTATTCACTCATTAAAACATAGTAACTGTTGCTTGTGAGATACCCAACTACAATAATTTTACCACTAATATCTTTACAGCATATATACCACTGGGAATGCACAGCCAGCTAAGACAATTGCAGTAAATATCACTTAATATTATTACAAACAAACGAGAACTATTCTAGATTTCTAAATCAGTTAGAACATATTCCTGATAATTGTTCTAGATGACAGATACCAAGCGTTTCAAAATCTACTCATCAAAGTTGAAAAATCTGGAAAACAAACATATAACGGATATAGACTAGATACATGTAATATCTGCAAACTGCAATAAAAAATCTTGGTGATTGAATAAAGCATCTTGTTTTGTATTAAAAAAATGGCATTGCTTTTCTCCAACTGAATCTTAATTATCCAAAGACTTGAAACTGTTTTCTGCAAATATCCCTCTTAGTAGTTAATTAAAGCTTAATCTCCCTAGAACACAAACTAGAGCATTACTACTGCATTAAAATTTTATAGACTATAGAGTATAAAAAAAGAGAAATAAATGGAAAAAATGGAAAAAATGAACCAATTGTACACAGAAAAGGAACTTACATCGGTGCTGCTCTTTGGACATTGAAAGCTCCAAACCTGACACAGCAGAAAAAACTGCACAATGACCAAAAACCAAATAAATGAGTTACTACCAACACCACATGTTTCACTCTGCTCGCCAACAGAGAATAATAACACTCATAACAGCCACAAAAATCCCATCAGAAAAACGCTAAATCCTCCTAAGTGGTGTGCCTAAATATCTTCCCAATTCAAAATCTCGCCCACATATATTGACCGGTAACTGAATAAAGGGCAGCCCAGTACACGGGGTGGTCTGGAGAGAATAGATGTATGCAACCTTATCCCCGCAAACCAAGAAACTGCTTTAAAGATTTGAACCTGTGACCTCCTTGCGTCAAGACTAGCCCTCTTAACTGGTCATTGAATGTCGTTGCAAGCGAGATTTTGAATTGAATTAGGAGAAGTTCCAGGTCGATTTATTCGGAAGATACAGCAAAAACTCAACTAACAAAAAAAGTCCCCCAAATACCAGAAATTGCCGGTGTGAGCACACCATCTCCAATAACCATGCAAGTCCCTATCAAGGCCAGAACAAGCAGAACCCTCTGCAGCACCTTGTGCCTCTCCAACAGAGACTTCAACCCCCACCCAACATTCCCCTTGTTCCCAGGCACAGCTCCATTGTTGTCAATGGTGTACTCAGTCAAATCCTCGTCAGCAAGCTGCGTGCTTGGGAGCAAGCTGATCCTGGCATGCCTGCAGAGCAAGGAGTAGAGCGCAAAAGTTCCCCCTTCGCCATTGTCATCAGCTCTGAGCACAATGAACACATACTTGAGCAGTGGAATCAGGGTGAGTGTCCAGAACACAAAGGAGAGGACGCCATAGATTTCTTCGTTTGTGTCCGAATGCTGAATGTCCTCATCGAAGGTGCTCTTGTAGACATAGAGTGGTGAAGTGCTCAAGTCCCCATAGACAACACCTAGGCTCTGGTAAGCCAGAGTCAACACTGTCTTCCATGATTCCTCCTGCAAAAACAAAAAACATGAACATGGTTGATGACAAAGGTGAGGTTTTCAATGCATATTTTTTCATTTAATTCATATGCTATGATAACAATACTAAGCACATGGCTTAGGCTTACCTTAATTGGGTTCTTGTAGATCACAGACTCAAGATCCATGATGGGGTTTTGTTTTCTCCTCAGAATTGCAGAGCAATACTCATTTTTTTTTCTCGTCAGCTAGTTTAAAGGGGAAACAGAGGACCCTTTTCTCATGAAGCAAGTAAATAGAAAAAAACAGAGAGAAAAAATCAAGGGACAAAAAGTGGTTTTGGAGATGGTGTACTATGTAACTCCTACAAACCTTTTCTTCTCTTTCTTTTCACACGCCCTTTTTATTTTCTTTTCTTTTTGTTCTAGTTTTTTTTATTGTTAAACGTGAATATTGTAAGGGGCATTCTTTCTTTTTTCTTTTTTCTTTTTTCTTTTGGCCTCAAGAGGGACAAATGCAGACAAAGGAAGAACAAACGCGAAACCACAAGCACATATGAATAGTGCTCTGCTGCATAACGAGGAAAATGTGTTGTTACTTGCACACCTTTGAGAGGTTGTGATTAGAATAACGAGTGAGTGGTGGAATGTGTGTGTGTGTGTGTGTTTTGTCAGAGAGAGAGAGAGAGAGAGAGAGAGAGAGAGAGAGAGAGAGAAAGGGAGAGAACAAAAGGGGAGGAAGGTGGGGGCTGTTACTTTGTTGTTTCCTAGTGAATGGTGAAGGTGGCGGTGAGTTTTTTAGGATCTTGTGTATTTCGTTTGCGTTTCTTTTCTTTTCTTTTTTTAACGCTTGTGATGCTGTTGTTGTTGTGACTTAGTTTGAGTTATGGTTGAAAGTTTGAGTTATGGTTGAAAAAATAGAGAGATTCTAGAGAGAATAATTTTCGGGGGTCATGAAATTTTCAACAACTACTACTGTATGGGTGTTTGATGAAGAAGATTGGTCATGTATAGGAGAGAGAGAGAGAGAGAGAAAGAGAAAGAGGGTCTTCATCAATTTACAAATCTTGTGAGAGTTTAACAACAAAGAGAGAGAGAGAAGGGGGGGGGGATTAAGAAAATGTGGAGAAGCATAAGGCATGTTAAGGATGCAGTAATTGTATGCGTTTTTCATCTTTTCGGAGTTGAGTCACCTAACACTTTTTAACACCGAAACTGACATCTCCATCAATTCCTCACTAACATTTTTTATTAGCTATAAGAAGGATGCATTTAACTTTTTTTTTAATTATTTCCTCCATCTACAAACAAATAATAGTCCTTTAATATTTTTACACACATTAAAAAATTACTAAAATTATATATTTGTCAAAAATACCCTTATGAATAATCGTACATGGTGATCTTAAAAAACTCTTTATAAAGAATTGAATCGTATATTTGGTTATGAACGAGTATATGAAAAAAAAATGTAAAGATAAACTTAAAAAAATTGATTAATATTACATTAAAATCTTAAAATGATAGTTATTTGTTGACAAAAAAAAATTTGCTACAAAAACTCTTATTTGTAGACGGAGGGAGTATTAAAATGGTTTTACTGGCAAGTGCCTTACTTGTAGTTAAGGAGTCTAAATTAATTAGTAAAAAAATTTTAGTTGTATTTAACATTTCTAATACATGGAAACTTCAAATGCGTACTCTTCTAAAAAAATTTATTTAAAATTCTTTAATAAGTGTTCTTAACATTTTTCCTTATTAAAATTAAAATTGTAAGAGATATTATTATCACTATTCTTAATATTAGAGCATTAAAGATTATTACCTCTCTTAATGAATGTATTTTTCGAGAGGTTTTAGCAAGGCTATACTTATTTTTGTCGAGTTTTGTTGAATCTCCATGGGTTTGAATACTTTCATATAGTACTTTTTTGCTCAACATGGGTTGATTTTGAAAATGAAAGTCACATTACTTTAAAAATGAGTTATGCTATATGAACAATAATTTTGGACAACAATACATGGATAATGTATAAAAGTGAACAACAAGACAAAATTTGTGTATTCTACAATAATTATATGGGACCCATTAGCAAATGAAAAAAATTTCTTCTCTCTCCTCTAGCTCGCGCACAAGACTTATTTCTCTTTCTCTTTCTCTCACCCTCACTTTCTCTTTCTCTCACTAACTCATTGGAAGCAAGAAGAAACCATTACTCCTTGCTCCTTCAAAGCCCTTCCTCATCTCCTCCTGCATGAATGAAGGGGTTTCACTGTGCCAACATCCTTGTTGATCATGGCCTACAAATAGGTACACACTCTTCTTCTTATGAAGTTTTATCATTTCTTTGGTTTTGTGTGTTGGTTTGTATGTGATAGGATGTTGATTTCTCTATTTTACATTGGTAGTTTGTTAATTTTAAGATGTTGGTATCCCTGGGTCAACAATGTTGGTTTGTCAATATTAGCGTGTTGGTTTATCTGTTTTGCGATTCTTGTTTGCTTCTGCATCTTTACTGGCGTTTATGTTTGAAGTTGTTAATTTTTTATAAGATGTTGATATGTTGGCTTTATGATGTTGGTGTATTTGTTTTAAGATGTTAGTTTCTATTATTAGTTGTTGGTTTATGTGCTCACAATTATTGGTTTATTTGTTATAAGATGTTTGTATCTAGTTTTTAATATGTTGGTTTGTATGATGTAAGATGTTAGTTTCTATTATATGGTGTCGGTATATTTGTTTTAACATGTTGGTTTCTTTGTTCTAAGATATTGGTATCTTATTTTTTTAGATGTTGATTTCTATGTTCTCATATGTAAGTTTCTGTTATGACAGGTTAGTGTATGTGATGTAAGATGCTGGTTTGTTTTTGTTTATTTGTCATTGTTTTAGTATGTTGGTTTTTTTGAGTTACAATGTTAGTTTCCCTGTGTTTATTATATGGTGTTGGTATATTTGTTTTAACATGTTGGTTTCTTTGTTCTAAGATATTGGTATCTTATTTTTTTAGATGTTGATTTCTATGTTCTCATGTGTAAGTTTCTATTATGACAGGTTGGTGTATGTGATGTAAGATACTGGTTTGTTTTTGTTTATTTGTCATTATTTTAGTATGTTGGTTTTTTTGAGTTACAGTGTTAGTTTCTCTGTGTTAGGGTATTGGTTTATTTATTTACAAATGTTGGATTATGTATTATTTTGTTGGTCTTATTATTTGTAGATGTCGGTACCACAAACAGGAACAACGACACAAAATCTTTGTTTTTTCACAATGATGCGGGCTCCTCTAACACTCCTCCTTCTACAATGTTCTTCGACAAAGCGGTTTGAGAGATACGGCAACAACAAGTGAGGAGTTTGAGAGAGAAAGTTGGGGGGCTTGAGGGAATGGGAAAAGTGAGGGGAGTGCACGCGTGAGTGGGGACGGTGGAGGTTGAGAAGAGAGAACATGGGAAAAGTGACACGATACTTTTTTTTTTGCTGTGTGTGGGACTTATTGTCAGTGTATTTGTGTATTTTTTTTACACAAAAAATATGTTATCCATGTATTGTTTGTTGTTCATATAGCATATCTCTTAAGAAAATATATATTTTGAAAATTGAACTTGTATTATCATCTTAAGGGGGCTCAAACAACATTTATCATTTTGTCTATGTTTGAATTATTTTCAAAAGCATTAAATGTTGTTTTACACCCCCCCCTTTTTTTACTTGATCACTTTTTTATTTTGGTATTTCCGCAAATACTTGTCAACTTATTAAATTTATACCACATTAATTATTCTTTTTTATATCATACCCCTATTAAATAAACATTATCTCTCATATTTATATACTATTAATAAATTCAACTATTCTCATTATCTCCATATTAAATAATGACAATGGTATAAAGTACTATCAACTTTTCCTTACTTTCATATTTTTTTTAATCGTTTTCTTAATACTTACCCACAATATAAAAAAATAAAAGGGAGACAGTGTAATGTTTTTGGATGAGTGTTTTTTAAAAAGTGACACTAATTGAAGGGTATTTAATTTTTTTTATTGAATGATTTTAATTAGTTAATGAGTGATAAATTTATCATTAAAAATAATTACTGCATAACTGCAATAACATAAAAAAATGTTAAAATTATTATTTTTAGATGGTAAGAATGACAAGGGACTAAAATAAGATTAGCATGTTTTTATTCATATAAATATTTCATTTTGGTTTTAATCCTTTTTTTTTTCTTTAATGAATTTTTCGTTTTGTTCTTTTTCTCTCTCTTATTTGCTTTTTGGTCTTTATCATTTTAAATTTTGGACCCTATAAATATTTTAGATTATATATTAGTGCTTTGAAAAATTGAACTTTTCATTTTTATTCCTTGTGGACATTTTAAAAATCAACCCTTCTTCTCCTTATGAATAGAAAAAGCCTAACATTAGAAAAAGTTTAGAGAGACTAAAACTAAGATGAATTACTATGTTTAATTTGAAATAATTGTTTACTTAAAAAAATCATAAATATTTGTCAATTTGAGTCACTATGATTAATCTAATAGTGAGAGATTTAGGTAGTATACATGAAGTTTTAAGTTCAAACTCATTGAATGTAATATCTGAAGTACAAAAAAATAAATATTTGTCAATTTAGGATTTTAGAGAGCATTAATTTTTCTTTTCTTTTCTGCTCTTATTTAATGAATAAGTAAAAAAGAGTAAAGAGATAATAAATTCCATTAAAAATAAGGATAATTTTGTAAAATACACTTGAATTTCTCTATCGACTTATCTAATTATTTTCTTCATGTGCTGATTTTAAATTGAACAGTATTTTGAAACAGAATGCAGTACATTTATAAGAATTAAAAACATATTTAAGCTTATATGATTTAACTTCTAAAAAAAGGAAACTATTAAAAGTGATTTGTCTTTCACCAATATCTATAAAAGTAATATATAGTCAAAGATAAAATAATTTTTTTTCTCTTATTTATTTTCTTTTTTAAAGTAAATTTTAAAGGCATTCAATCTATTATTTTTTTGGTAGTGGTCAATCTATTCATTTAAAAGTGTATACAAAGATATTTGATGAGAAAACTTTTTTTTCAAACTTTCTAAAATATTATTCCATAATTTATTAACTTGAGTAAATAGCTTGCATTATTTTATTTCATCAAACAAATCGAACAAATGTTGCATAGATGAAAAGTTAATATTGTACAATAATTATTTATGTAATTTTAAAATAGTGTTGTTAGGAGTGCAACTACAATATGTCCGACATACAACCAACCACTCAATATATACATAATGGGCCTTACACAACAATTAGTAATTACATTGCTCTCTCTCCTGCTCTCTACTCCGCCCACTCACTCCCTCAAACACATGGACACTCATTCACTCAAACCCACTAACGCTTCATGCTCTTCAGTCTCTCGATCAGTCTTCGCATTCTCCTCACTCTATCATTCACCAACTCAATCGCTTTGAGCCAAAGGAAAATAAAAAGCCTACCAGAAGACGAAGAAACCTTGCTCTAACAAGGATATGAACAACCTTGCTCCGTCAAGTTCCACCATTGTGGTAGATAACCTTGTTCCGATGAGAACAAACGACATTAGTCAAAAGGTGTGAAAATGCAACTTTGACGGTTGAGAAAGTTTGTATTTTTAGGGTTTAAATTTGTTTCCATGTTTGATAGTGTTTGTTTCGTTTCATGATCAAAAGGGTGAAAGTTTCTGTATATTAAATTTAGTGCAACTTTGAATAAAGTTTGTTTCTATATGGTTTATGTTTGTTTTCATGTTTTATGATCTTTGTTTTGTTAGTTCAAAATGTTGTCTTCTCTTGTCCATGTATTCGTGTTGTAATGTTTGTGTCTATGAGTCACAATGTTTGGTTTTACTGATTGTAATGTTTGTTTCTATTGTTTGCAGTGTTTATTTCTGTAATTAACAATGTTTATGTTTGTTTTTTTATGGTTGTAATGTTTGTTTCTATTGTTTGCAGTGTTTATTTCTGTAATTAACAATGTTTATGTTTGTTTTTTTATGGTTGTAATGTTTGTATCTGTTTAGAGTAATGTTTGTTTCTGTCTTGTAATAAAGTTTGATTCTGATGGTTGTAATGTTTGTTTCTGTGGCACTTAGGCCCGTTTGGTACATCATATATATAGGATAATGCATGATAATATTAGACATGATAGTATAAGACCTAATCGTATAGTATAAAAAATACATTATATAAACTTCTATACTATCTTATGTTTGGTGCGTCATAGATATAATTTTATCTTTCTTCAATCAATCTTAGATAATCAATCAATCAATGGAATCTAACTTGAATTCTGAGATTAACAACACCGAGACAAGTTTTTCCAAAACAACAATAAGGGCCAAGAATTTACATACATTCAAAACCTTATGGCATTGGCATGGCAGCGTGACTCTTCCAAATTGTTGTTGCTGCCTCGTTTTTGTCTTTTTTTTTTCCTATTGTTGTATAAAGAGGGTCAATGCCCCTGAAGAGAAACTAATAACTATACCACACCAGTAATTTGATGGAGCTAAGAAACTTGAGACACATCATCAACAAGGATCTCCCTTTCATGGTCCCAGTTTCAAGCAAGGCAGTGGTGCATTTTAGGAACTTCACCACTATGAACAAACATTTTGAGGATCCTTTAAAATACTTTTTCATTTTCATTTAGGATTAAATCACACCAGTAAATATGATTTAATCTCTTTTGGTTTATAATCTCTTGTGGACCTTTCACTACATAAATCAAATAAAGTATGGATAAAAAAGTATTTTGAGGATCCTTTTAGTAAGAATGTGAGTTTGGAGAGAGCAATTATAAACAATATGACTAATCAATATTGATATTCGTACAATAATCAAGAACATATTGATAAACAACAGGAGAATAACGAAGTAAAATTACAAAGAAAGAACTAATCCTAAAGAAATTGAAATACGGAAAAACAAGTAAATGGGAATTACTTGATCCTTCTCCTATACTCAGATTGTCCTGGGATTGTATGAGTGTGTGAGAATTACAAGTGTTTCTTCTGAATTGATTTATCCCAAGGCGTCCTATTTATAGGCATTGGGGGTTTGTGTGCATGTTCGCCATGTGTCCATTGTGTGGTTGGTGTTTGCTTCAACATCTTCACTTTGCTCCCCTCCGCGAAAAACTCGCTAGCCACTCTCCTGATCGTGTATGTACGTTCTCCATAACCGCCATGCAATATCTGTTGACATCTCCACTACTACTTGTTATAAATAACTTCCTTATTTCAAATTAGATTCCAAAGATAGATGCCAACAATTATTTTCGATATATATTTTCTCATTTTGATGACACAACCTAATCTTTGTTATCAATTTCTACAAATTAGCCAAGTATCAAAGGGGGTTGTCCCTTCTGAGATTATTTGAGCAACCCTAACTTTATGAACCTTGTTTTATTCATCCATTTGCGCACTTTTCTGCTGGAGTATTAATCATAATTTATTCCTTATAGGATCTTCCCCAACTAGCCTTCATCATCTGGTCAATACTTATGGTTTAATGCTATAAAGTCGCTTATATACTTCAGTTTAACCAACACCGATGTAGGAATTTTTATAGTCGACTGTCACTTTATATTACCAAGTTCAACCAAAGAAAGTCGTCCGTCTTAATTCTTTCTTGAACAACTAGCTCTTAATGCTTGTCTTTTGACACCCTTTTGTCTTTCACTTTGATGTCCTCATTCTAAACCCTCATATTCTTCTGCTATTTACTTTGAGTTATAAACAACAATTTACCTGAAAATGTTTTTTAAAACCTTAACCAAACATCATAATGTTGCATTTTTATGGCTACATTCCCAAAAATGTGAAAAGATTTCGCGAACCACACGCCCCACAGATGTCCAACTCATATCAAGGATCACTTAACGGTAGACTCACAGATATCTCATATAGATCATGACTTAGCTCATTTTTTTCTAATCACAATTAATTATATTCTACAAGAATTATTAGATCATTCTAACCTGAGGTTGCACTACTTTTGTTGCGATCGGCCAGTTTTAAATACAATTTTTTGTTTATAAGTTACATTATTTTTTTTAAGATATTATAAATTATTCTTTAAAACCAAGAGGATACATAACTCTAATTGCAAAAACTGGACCGGACCGACTGATTCGTCTAAAAAAATTAGTGAACGGGTCTCAGGCATTCACCTAGCAATTTTGCAATTGAACTGTTGCCAATCAATATGAACTAGCAAGTTTTGAGTCGAATGAAAATGAGCACAAATAATATTGATTATTTTGAGTCGTATGAAAATGAGCTCAAATATTCATTATTTTTATATATTTATTTAATTATATCTAGTTTAATTAGTGACCCACTAATTAAACTAATGAATTGGTGATGCATTCAAGTTGACCATTGGTCGAGTTTAATAATTATATATGTACAAAATCATAATCTTACTCATTTAGTTGTATTCACCTCCCATAGACTAGCTAGCTATCTGTTATGGTCTTTATCTTAGAAGCCCCAAAGGAGAGGTTCGCCTCGGATCTCAACAACAAACTCATAACCTTGGACGTGACACGAGAGGTATGGGTAGACTTGAGTTCCCAACTCCAAAGTCCGGACCCAACCTCCACATCTGAGGTTCGATTTCGTACCTCGCAAGCTACCTAGCAAGCACTATTGGACTTGACCTAATTGTCATCAAGGTCTTTAAGAAGATCCTACTAGCTTGCAAGGATGAGGACGTTGTCTTGGGCCAGACCTACGATTTCCTCTACTGAACCTAATCTTAATAAGGTAACCGGTATAAATATAGGGACGTTAATTCTCTAGTAAAGATAGTCGTTATTCTCCTCTTGTAGGTACACCCTGCCGCCGTCCCAATGATGACCTAAAGGCCTGAAGCCCTTACTTCCAATACCACCTCAGAGGTGAGCTTCTGTACTTTCGACAAACACCTCCTCCAGTTCACACCTTACTTAAGTAACACTGCTCCCTTATCTACTTTACGTGTGAACACTATCCAATTTTACATTCCGCAATTGCATAATAGTGATATAAAGTTACATTATATTGCACCTTATTTCTCTATCAAACTGTATTATGAATGGCATAAAGATAGATAATTAATCCAACGCACCTTTGTCATCATTCCTCAACCTAGCTAGCACAAATTTCAAGTGATATGAATAAAGATTCTTGCCGCTTTTATCATGTTTTTCAACTCAAACTTGCTGATCGATGCTTAAATAGAAAAAAGAGAGTATAATTTCTTTATCTTCAAGTGGAACTAAGCAAAAGGAAGATTTTGGAGAAACCCTGAAGATTTGCACCCAGAATTTGTCGCACTTTTCATTTCTCTAAGTTAGGATCAGTCAGGAGGGTAATTCAACAAGAATATGATACTTCCTTGATGGATTAATGCCACAAACTTTAGAGGCACCTTCCGGAAATTGCAACAGTTATATACACTAATTGATTT
This sequence comes from Nissolia schottii, assembly GCA_003254905.1. Lineage (NCBI taxonomy): Eukaryota > Viridiplantae > Streptophyta > Magnoliopsida > Fabales > Fabaceae > Nissolia > Nissolia schottii. The sequence continues at coordinate 216,974 of QANU01024730.1, forward strand.
AGACTTTGACAACTCACTTTCAGTGTTTTGTGCTCAAAGGCGAATCTCATGCTCTATGAAATTAAGATTCACCCTAGCATGTTGTGATATTAATCCGTATATGGTATATATAAGATATAGTTTAATTTTGATGCATGAACAATGTAAAAGAGTTTATACAGTTATCCAATTAATTCTTTTTATTTAGATGACCTTTTAAATAGTGGATATCGTAGTTAACTATATTTGCTAATTTGTCAATATATAATTGGATAATAGTATAAAACTCTTTTATATTATCAGCGCAATCTAGTTAAATCCTATAAGGTATGATATCGAAATAATACACATACTTGTAGGAAGGTATGTACGGGGAGAAATTCCAATACTTTTTTTCCCTTTTAAACATCGTTCACGTACGCAATTATAATTCAAAAATGATGATTAGGTAAAACAAAATTTCTTTCTTAAATAGCGATTCCAAAATTCAAACACAAGCTTTAATTCGGAACAAGATAAGATAAACACCTTCTCTATTAAATCTTTAAGAAACCTGTTTTTTAAAATGTAGATAATTATGGATAAAAAAGAAATTGAATAAAATCACAAAGGAAGGTACCTTAGAATGAGATATTCAATTTATTGATGCAACAAGTAAAGCAAACGCTACTAAAAAACATCTTATTCTAATGGATTTATTGGCGGATTTTCTCCAATTACCAATAGATTTTTCTGTTTTCGACGAATTTTGCATCAAAAAGTATCATATGGTAGTCGGCTCATTGCAAATATCTCAGAGGCGAATAGTGTATCCGTTACTAGGTATTGGACTTCTGAAATTGTTATTTGAACAAGATAAGATAAACACCTTCCCTATAATCCCTAAGGTAGCGTTTGTTTACTGAGACAAGGGGACAAAAATCCTGTTTGTTTACTAAGTAAGGGTGCACATGGGTCGGGTCAGGTCGGACCCACCCATGTCATCCATCCGACCCGACCACCAGCAGCCGGGTTAGGTCGGGTAAAATCACACTTTTTTCTACGGGTACCCGCCACCTGCTTGGGTCAGATTAGGTTAGGCGGGTCGGCAGGTTACCCGCCCTCTTTTTTTTTTAACTAATTTTTTTTTGAAAAAAATTCAATTTCTTGTTTTAAACTCTTGGCTTTAATGTTTTATAATTTATAATAATATAAATTGATAGTTAAATAACTAAATTACTCTAGTTTCTTTTTTTCTCTATCTTATTCTCTTCTTAAAAAACTAAATTAGGGTTAAGATTAACAGAGATGGAAACGGCGAGATACCTGAGGCGGCGAGCGGATGAGGTGACGAGAGGCTGAGGCGGCGAGAGACCAACGCGTAAGGGAGGCGGCGCAAAAACGCGAAGGGGAGGCTGTGGCGGTGAGAGACTCGCGAAGGGGAAGCGGCGCAGAAACGCAAAGGGGAGGCTGTGGCGGCGAGAGACCAACGCGAAGGGGAAGCCGACCCAACGAACGAGGGGTGGCAGGAGGAAGACGAAGAGGCAGCGGCACAAAGAAGAGATGGGGCTGGGAAGGTTTAGGTTTTGTGGTTTTGAAATAGTGAACTGAAATCTGAAGTGAAGGCAAAGGGTTATTGGTTTATATTAATATATTTTAATGTTATTACTTAATATATATATATATAGGCAGGTCGGGTCGGGTCGTGTTTAGAAACATTGACCCGTGACTCGACCCATAAAACATGGTGGGTTCGTTGGGTCTGACCCGCCAACCCGACTCAACCCGACCCGAGCAGGTTGGGTTAGGTCAGATCGGCTGGTTGGCGGGTCGGATCCAACCCATGTTCACCCCTATTACTGAGATAGACACAAAAATTTGTGTCCCATGACAAAACAAATGTATATTTTCTGTATCTCCGTTTTGCTAGGACACGGGGACAAGACACGGGAACACAACATTTCAGATTAGGATAATGTGTTTTTTTCTATTAAATTAATGGAATAAGGGTATTTTAAGTCATTTGGAGTGTATTTTCTGTCTTATCTCTATTAAACCAAATAAGATATAGATACAAATAAGTGTGTCTTATACAATGTCATCAAACAGAATACAAGATAGACTTGTCTTGTTATTTTTTATGTCTCTGTCCCTGTATAGATCCGCAAGGTTTGAACTTAAGACATCAAGGTAGGAGCGATCCAACCACTAGGTCATCACATGTTGTAATGTCATAATGTTATAATTAATATATGAGTGGTGCTACATGTACAACCATTTTCTAGCCACTATTCAGCTACCACACGGTATACATAGCAACTCTAAATGTACAAACTTGCACACATATGCACAAACTTTTTCTACATCATGCAGAAACATTTTTCACATACGGAACCAAATTAGATTGGATCTGCAACACATTAAATAGTGAAAAGTAACTGTCACACTCTATCTCCTGCTTCACTCTCACATTTTGAGTACTTGGACTTACTCACTACCACACACAAACATTTTAAACTACATGCACAAATTTTTAAACTGACGTGCACAAACTTTTGAACAACCAAAAATAAAAAATGTGATTGAAATGAAAACAAAAACGAGCACGAAGAAGAAAATTTGAGTTCTCATGTTCATAAACTTTTGAACAATAATGCACAAACTTTTCTATATATATGCACAAACTTTTTTTAAATCAGAAATTAATATTATGACGGATACAAAAACGAAAATGACAACAAAAAAGAAAACCTTGATGCATACGTACACAAACGTTTGAACAACTATGCACAACTTTTTTCACACACAAACTCTTGAACTACCAAAAAAACAAAAAAAATGATGAAAACGAAAATGAAAGCTGTGAGATCCACAATGTCTTACGAAGAAGAAAAAAAATGAAGAAAAATTTAAATGAATGAAAATGAAGAAGAAAAATTGAAAAAATGAAAGAAAAAAGAAAAGGGAAGGGAGAAAAGGAAAAAAAATGAATAGAAAGAGAAGGAGAAGAGGAGGAGCAGGTGTGTGTGAGGAAGAGTGGGTCAGAGTAGATAAAAAGTGTGCAGTTAATGTGGT
>QANU01024730.1:220039-325187 GCA_003254905.1 Nissolia schottii
GGTGTACATGTAACATTTTTGTATATATATATATATATATATATATATATATATATATATATAGATAGATAGATAGATAGATAGATAGATAGATAGATAGGGGGAGGGAGGGGGAGAGAATGTGGGCCTTTTTTTTAATCTAAGTAAGAGTTAAGTCATTGCTTTCAATAAGTTATTGCTTATCCCAAATCATAAAAGTAAAGAGATGTTATGACATGAATAATTAAACTTTTGAATATAATTTTACTATTAATTTTTTTCTTTATTTTTTTATTTTCTCAAATTTTAATTATTGACTCCTAAATTATAATTAAAATACTACTTAAAATTGATAATCATCTCTTAACATTTATGTTTACTTTTCTACAATATAGTTTTAAATTCCATTTTACATATCCAAAAATAATTTATGTTCTTTTATATTATGAAGGAAAAAGGATATAATTATCTATGTGTAAAAGAAAAATATATGAATGTTAACTAATTATATTAATCTTTATGAGTATTGAATATGTTTTGGTAGATAGTAATATTTATAATTTAAGTTGTTAAAAATATTGAAACACCTAAGTTATTAATACAATGCTCCGTATTGTAGTAGTTTTTTTAATGCTGGGTGGGGCCAGGGCCCAAAAGGCAACATTGGGAAGCAGAGACAAGAGCTATCTATGGTAATGTGTCTAGAAACACGATTGCCATTTGTCAACAAAGCTTCCTTTACCACCAACCAGATATAAGACCTAACTCTCTCCACACCTTTCCATTTCTAAATCAACCTGAAAAGATGATCACTCACAATAGCAACATCATCCAATAAAATGGAATAAGAGAATTTAATAGTAAAAGGGTCGTCATGGCTAGGAGCCTAGGCAACATCATTACCTAAGCTAGGAGAAGGAGGATTCCTTTACGAAAGCTTTCTAAAGTGCTAATCATGAAAACGCACAACTTTTATAACAAATAATAATAAAATCCTTTAAAAGAAACTGATCATCATAAATAGAATAAAGTAAAATCATTTACATAAGATACAAAATTTAATAATTAAATAATGAAACTTTCTGCTTGCAGTTCACTGGAGCATTGTACTGACCGACATAACATAAACTATCCTAAATAACTAAAATAAAACTAAAGAATACTCCACGACAATGTGAAGTTCACCAAGAATCCGATCTAATGGCAACACATCTCGTGCGAGATGGCCATTTTTTTTTTCCTTGTAAGGGTCGTTACAATCTTTCCCCTTAAGACATTTGGTCCCCAAATGTCACAACCTTCTTCCTTCTAACCTCACCATGCTTCCGTTGTGCTTCTTTGATATTCCATACTCACCCTTATAGCTACTTGCTAGACATATGCTGACTAGGTGTGAGGACAAGGAATGAAAAAGGACACAACCGACACAAGTGACTTTGACATGCTTACTGGCTCTAGACATGGGTGACTCTTCTAACTTACCCTAATAATTAAATTAGACATAACCAAAATAATAGAATAATCCAATATAACCTGAATAAGTTTCTAAGCCCAATTCACAACAAACAATAATATCTTGGAATAAGCAAATTAAGTCGCTACTTAAAGTCTTAACCCACCGTTAATGCATTTTCATCCTCTTTGTTCTTGGTCTTGTAATAATTCCCTTAAGCATGTTAAAATCTCTATTTTACTCTCCTGAGCTCACACCAAAACCTTTGATGTTATTGGTAAAGTTCACCTATGGTTGGAATCCACTTAAACTGCTATCAACCATTATTTTGGGTTAGGGATCTCAATTCTAAGTATGATTGAAACAAATAAAAACACATTTACATATAATAGTATTATATGTAAATTTACCATTTTCTTGGTTTGATATATAGAAAATGGGTGAAAAGAAAATGAGTGAAGAGAAAATGAGTATAAATTGGTATTTTCTTTTGCTTGGTTTAGGTAGAAAATAGAAAAGAAAGAAGAGTTTGGGCACCACCAAAGACTTTTCTTTCCAATCTTTAGAAGAAATCTAGTAAGATGAGTGATCAATTTTTTTTATTTCCATAAACTACTCCTAGAAACATCTTTCTATGATAATATAAAATAAGGGTATAAGTGTGTTTTAATTACAATTACATTTTCTTTCTTTTCACTTTTCTATCCAAACCAAGCAACAAAAAAAAACATATTTTTTTTCTCCATTTTCTCTCCTCTTATTTTTTTTTCCTTTCATTTGCTTTCATCATTAAAGCGAAGGGTTAATGAGACTTGATCTATAGGGGTTGTGCATGTTTTTGCGTTGGCTTCAAGATGTATTGTAAATGATCATTCCGGTTGAAATTCAATAAAGTTTGGACTTATGGAGAAAAAAATCTAAATTTAAGTAGTAAAATTAAAATTTCATTGATAAGTTTTATATATATATATATATATATACATAAATAAATAAAAGCATAGTTTCTTCAAAGTTTTTATACAATGATATTACAATAATGTCTAAAGTTTACACTACCCAAATGTTTCATTTCATGAGATTTAACATTAGTAAAAAGATACACCAAAATTGCGGGTGAAAATAGGTTAAACGGTCTATCAAATACATTCGGCTTAACCGGCATTAAGTTTTGCCTAGTCTAACTTGATTAATCAAAAGTTTTCAGAAAGTCTTTTTAATTAAAAAAAATGCTAAGCTACATGTTATAAAAAATACCTGAATATTAAATTTGACAGGTCAACATATTTATAAAATTATTATTATTATTATTATTATTATTATTATTATATAAATATTCTTTTTACCTATTGAAAAAATATGATATTTTGATCTATTAATTAAAAGCTTCTCGACTTAATTAAGAGTAGATTTTAATTTTGGCCTATATTAAAGTCTTATTATCAATTAAGCCTCTAAATAAACGTGCGAGTCCGCCCATGTTTTTACAAAGGCTATGACTTTAAAGCAGACTTTATATCAAGTTAATTAGCAGGTCAAATTTGAGCTATATACTTAAAATATGAGTTAGATTTATTTGAATCAAAGTCTATTCTGATCTAACTGATTTTACCTCTGCCCAATATGCTAGAAAAAAAAATAGTAAGTTGAAATATTATTCATAACCATATTTTGTAAAGCAATAACTAACATAGGTCATCAATTGTGATTTTCATGTCTTTTTGTTCACTTCGTCATTAGGATAGGAGTGAATATTGAGAGCAGCGAATATATGAGAAATAAGAGGCAAACATGTTTACAACAAGATTGAATAATATAACAAATTAAAGCCCTGAAAAATATTTAGCTCACTTATATTGACTATATATATATCAAAATTCAAATTACAAACACAAAAGTGAAAAATGCATAAGTTAAGATTGAAATTTTGCAACCAAAAGTTTTAAAGTGAAAGATCATGATACTCATTTTTGGGACTTTACCTAACATGCCAAGAACGTAGGACAAATGGCTAATACTACTTAAATTATGCACGTAAACCATGGCACGTATATCATTCACATTGATTTGGAAGAAGCCTCCAGAAATATTTATGTTTATGTTAAACCCTCTCTCCCAAATCCCACACGCAATTTGTGATGAAAGCTACGTGTGAGTGTGATGGAACCACACAATGCTACAAGCCGTCAGTGGTTTTGTTTGTCTCAATAATTTGGTCCAATGTTACTTTCTCTAGTTCATAATAATTATCCCTCAATAAAATTGATACATTATTAAATTAACATATTTAATATTTAATTTCGATAGAAAAGGATATATACTTGACCACAGGGTCCCATATATGGAATCCTCTTTATACATGTCTTATGTAGAACTAGAATACAATTTTTGTTGTGTATTTTAAACACGTCATCAAACCTATCATCACAATCAAAATAATTAATTGAAAAAGAAGAAGAAGCAATTTTTTTTTAAAAGGAGATCAAAACCCCACCATCATTCTTCCACCAACTCCAATTAAATGGCTGGCCTGCAGGATACATCCCTTTAGCTGTTCTTGCCTCTCACCTCTCAACATTATATATAAAGTGAGAGTTTAAATATTATATAATTATAAGAGACTTTGAAGATGAGATAAGAAAAGTTAGGCTTTCATAGATATAATATAAAGTACTAGATAGATAAGTGAAAGAAGGTTGCTACAATTAATAAAAAAAAAATAAACTCATATTTTTAAAAATATAAGTTTGATTATTAATGTAAGGGATATTTTAATAAATTATTTATAAATATTTAAAGAGTTTGAATATATATTTTAATTTTAATGAGATAATTGGTGTTGAGTCTACTTAAATTTTGGTAATAATCTTTGTTTTTTTTAAAAGAGAAGATAAGTGAGATAAATGAAAGTGGCGTATAAATATTTTTTTATAAATGTTTAGAGTCTCTAAAAACAAGTTTTAATCTTGATGGATAACCAGAATTGAGTTTACTTAAATTGTTAATAATTTTTCTTTTAAAAAGAAAGTACATAAGTGAAAGTGACATTAGGGAAAATTAAAGGTCATTAATTCACTCTCTTATATGAGCGGGTGTAACTTGTTGAGCGCGGAAAGAAATTGGGACAGGTGGCCAATTTCTAGAAAAATGCCAAATGATTTTATTGTACAACAATGCAATATCAAATAAATGGGCCTCCCACAGCTTTTCTCTTCTAGGTTGGTGACCACTTTCTCCTTTATCTGCTAATCTTGTGAATGGCCATGGCCTCTTCAAGTTTTCGGAATATCTTTGCTCAACTTGCTTCTCACTCACCCTCCTCCTCCTATCAAATCCAAATTATCATCACACTTTAAAAAGTGGCAAAACCCACTACCTTTTCATTTTCTTGGCTTTTTGTTTCAAAAAAAATCCAACCCCTTTTCTCCCTATCTTTCAACTTTATTTATTTTAGGAAAAATGTACACCTGAACACTTTACTCTTGATCATAAAAAAAAATATACGAACCGATCTTTAATATTTCATAATAATGTAAATCGACTTTTACATGATTAAACTACATTTTTAACTTTTACTTACCTAAAATTTAAATAAAAGTCACAATATATACAAAATTTTGTATATTTCACAATCATAACGCAAGAAAAATATACATATATGTACAATATTTTATTAGAAAATTCAATTGAGTTAAACCTTTTTGCCTTAAGTGTAAGTATAAAATTATTTTAGGGGGTTAAAATGAAAAAAAAATTAAATTTATTTTAAAAAATAATTTTGGGCCTGCTCCTTAATAGAGAACCATCTATAAAGAGAAGGAGATGATGATAATTTGATTATTTAAAAATTAATTTACATTGTTATAAAATATTAAGAGAAAAATGGTATGTTTTTATAAGTAAAGGTTTAAAAGTATACCTGGCCTATAATTAAAGATAGTAAAATGTTTTTATTTTTCCCCTTTATATAAAGCACTTGAAAACTAGAGGGAAGCTATATGGTGGATATTGTCTTAGGCAAAAAGAAGAAAGGGAAACGGTTAAACGTGCAAAAAGTTTAGGCCTAGATTGGTTTGGTACGTAACAAGGTTACCAATGGAATACAATGATGATGGATCCAAATTTGATCTTATCTCATCTTTCTTACACCTTTGGGGGGCATGCATAGTACGAGAAGAGAAAGTAAAGGGGAATTGGTTGAAGTTAGTGCCAGAAAACGGAAAAGGCAATTTGGTCAAATACTATCAACCAGCAGTTAAAAGTGGTTACTATTTTTGTGACACAAATTAAAGTGGGTCCCACACAGCCATTTTGAGTCCAAAAGAAGGGTACAGGATGCCGCTAATTTAGACACGGACAGAGCATTTGGCATTTATCATCATGCTGCTGATCAAGATTCTTTCATTTGATAGAGAATCTCTTTAATGGTGCCATTATCACTCTCAAAACTATACAATCAAGAGAGAGAAAGAGAGATAAGCTGACTGAGGCCATTGCTAACATTTGTTCATGTTATGGTATCCCACTGAAATCAAGGGAGTCCTACAAATCCGGTTTTATTATGTTGCTTCTATCTCTATATATGTTCATACTTATGCAAAATCTTCTATACTTTTAAAGTAAGAAATTTCTCTTTTTTTTCTTCATTTAATGTTTAACATATCAATGTATGTTAATATTTTAAGAGATAAAGTTGGTGATGTGTCAAATAATAAATAGAAAAAAACAAGAAAAATCTCTTACTTCAAGAACATACAAGAATTTCTCAATATATAATATGCAAAGTCAGACTTCAATGCCTTATTTATTATTTTTTTATTGAAATATTGTTTCATATAGTAATTGCTACATAAGAGTACATTTAACTGCAGGTCTACATGAAGGAGGTTTTTATTTTCATAATTGAACTATATTTCACATATTTATAAATACGCCATACAAGATCAAGATAATAATAATTTAATTCTCAACACTTTTGTTCTGACACAAAACATGTTCCATTTACTTATTTTTCCTTCAAAATCTGAATCACGTACAATTCTTTCACTCAACCGACCGCACCGGCTGGAGATCGTCAGATCGAACCGCCCATTGTGATTTAAAATGTTGATAAACGATTAGTGGAAAAATCCTCTGTTTATTTTATTTTATTTTTTCTTTATCACTATGTGTCACTACATTATTTAGGTGCGAAAAATAATCTCAATTTAAGATTTTGATAACGACATTTTCTTCCGTGCAATATTAGTAAAGAGATTAATTTTTAGGGTTTTTGTTAATCAATATTCTAATAATATCGGTTAAAAAAAACTAAAGCAATAAGTTTTGAGCTTATATTGTCATGAAATATATATATATATATATATATATATATATATATATATATTCTACTTTTTTTCAATACAAACTTACTATATTTATTTTTTTAATAGCAAAATCCTACATTTTATGTATTGATGATGGAAAAGAGTTTTATACTCTCATCTACTTACGTGTTGCCTCATAAACAAAAGTAATTGAGTCTTATACACACTACTTCATAAGTCTCCCATATAATAACATATATGATTGGATGCAGTGGATAGAAATTAGTCTTATAAGTAAAAAAGTTTTGCTATTTGTACATCACAAAAATTGAGACTGTGTGTACACACATAGAGTAACAAAAAATACAAAATATAGAAACAAACATTTACAAAATAGAAAAATAAATTAACATTATCAACCATATAAATGAATAATATTAAACATAAGTGTTTTCATGTACACACAAAACAGAGAAACAAACATTATCAAATACATAAACGATTCTCTACCTTGCCCTGAGGTTTTTAAAACACAAACGATTCTCTATCTTTTCACTGTAATGGTGATCTGTGCCTTTGCTTTTGAGTTTACAGTTGCAATAAAGCTAAACCTTATTTAAAAAAATCAAAAACATAAACGGACAATATTAAACACACGCATGTTTGTGCCACATAAATGCTCAACCATAATGTTTATTTTTCCTGTTTTGTAATGTTTGTTCCTATGTGTGGTGTATACATGGTATCACTTTATGTAGCGTATAAATACTATTTTTAAGTAAAATTTACTTGCATAAAGTTTAAAATATCATTTTAGTCACATCTCGTGGTTTGAATGATTTATATTTATTGGATTCGAGATATCTTGCTCCCATTTTAATTTATTAATGGTAGCTATCACACGCGTAAAAATAGAAATTGCTTGCTTCCTTCTTTGAATCTTTCTTATTAAAATTGAAGATGCCTCAGTTCTAACTTCCAATGCCAATTATAAAAAACAGAAAGACCAAAACTCCGAATGCTCCAACGCATGTACAGAATCTGCAAGACGCTCTGTTGTCTTGAGTGGGGTGGTATGCTGCTTTTGGAGCAAGAGCAGTAATAAGTTGATGTGAAATCTGCGTAAAAATGCCAAATTCGTAAGAGATCTGAAATCGAATTGGATTGACACATTCAACCCTTACCTAGCCTGTGATAAGAATCTTGAGATGTGTCCTTACTAGTTACAACCCTCAATTAACATGCCGCAGAAAACCTTGAAATAAAAAGAATTCTTAATCATTTATTTATAAATGAAACAATAATGAAGAATATAAAAAAAAATCACAATGGATGCAAAAGAATAACACATAAAACGTTACGAATTGTATTGATCATAAATCAGTTTGGGTAAATGCCAATGTACATATTTATAATAAAAAAAATGAGGAAACTAACAAATAAGGAAATTGGCCATCGTGACTATTAATCATGGGAAAGAAACCCTAAAATTATTAAAGGACCAAAATAATAATTGAAAACCCATAACATTAATAATGAATAATAATCATACAAATGGAGCACAACTAGTATAAATGCTCACTAGCTAGTCAAGTCTTCAATTGCGATTAAATGCTACTATATTAGAATCCCATTCATCTCTTCAACTAACTTGGCATCCAATCAACTCCCTACATCCTTCCAGCCAGCCTTCTACCATGTGTTCCCCATCATAAGTATATGTATTTTTTAACACCAACTTTAAAATAAAAAAAAAGGCACCATTAAAAGTGTATAATCTGTCTTAATTTACTAGCTACTACTAGTATTAGATATAAAAATTATCCATGTGCTTCTTCCTAATAATTTAAACTTTTAAGATAGGTGATTTATGGCATAGTTTTTATGACCGAATGATCTATAGTTTGGTTATATATTTGTTCTCATTCTTCTAGACGAAAGTTAAATTTCAAAACAAGGTAACGTGGGCATTTGAATTGCCCAGTTAAGAGCCTGCAAAGTGATAACGTTACATTCGTATCACAGAAAGCCATAAAATATGCTTTAGGCAATGTTTTAAGTTCGTTGATCAATTTATTCTGAGATATGAGGTCGTGACAGGTTTTTGAACAATGCCATTCAAAAAGAGTATGAACTGAATGTAATTGCCTTTTATGAAAACTCTATTATAGAAAAGTTTTTCAATAGGTTGCTTATTGAAACACGCATAAGACACTTTATTAAAGAGTGGATATATCTAGTTATTGGAGAGCTAGGTTGAGATATTTTCGTTAAGGAGGTAGTGGTTGATAGTTCTAGTTGTCCCAGCACATTGCCATACTCCCTTGTGTTTCTTGCGGATGAGTGGAAGGATGAAGCACCCTACTCCCAAGAGGCTCAACCTGAATATGGTAAGAAGGCGGACCTACAAGAAAAATACTAAATACCGACAAATTTTAATGGCAAATATATTCGTTGATGTTATCAGCGGATTTAACGTCCCCAATTCGCTGATAAATGCTTTTTCAACTATATTAACGAAGACGCTTAGTATTACAAGTGTATAATGCATCCATCGAAATAATGTGGCACCATGTGGTGCCTACATATCACTGTTAGATATATTCATCAGTAATTGCTAAATAATTTTTTAAGAAAATACATAAAAGTAGTACCACCATATATATTTGCCGGTAATTAGTAATTTTTGAATAAATTTAGGATTTAGGGTTTGAGAGTTAGGGTTTATTCAAGGGAGGCTCCTTCTTTACTTGAGAGAGGCGGCTCCTTCTTTACTTGTTTTTTTATTTTTATCGGTGAATTTGAGAAAATTATTGACAAATTTGTCCTTCTTTACTTGTGTATTTATATTTTTCTAACTTATGTATATTTATGGTTTTTTAACTTGTATGTATATAATATATATACTTCAATATATTGTGATACCTCGTACTTAGAAATCCCTTGACCCTAAGTCAAACAACTCTTAGTAGCACGGTTTTGCCCCAAAAGTCAAATCAATTGACTTTTAAAGTGTCATCACCAATGCAACAGTGCCCGAGGAGCGCCATGTGTTGAGTCATGCAAAGGTGGGCACAATTGTGCCGATGCAGCGCAATTACGTTGTGACACGAACATCAAAAACAACAACCTTAATTTCTCATTCATTCAACCTTGTGCCTCAAAACCTAAACCCTAATAGAGCTATCGTCACCCATCTTCTCTTGCTTCCACCATTAGAACACATTTTCCCATCAATCTCTCTCTTGGTTCTCAATCCTTTTAAGTCGTTACATCACTATTTCAATCCATTAAGCCTTTGATAGCAAGTTTAACCTCTCAGAATCATCCTGCTATTTGTTTTAAGAAGTCTTAGCTATGTTCGGTAAGTTTTGGATCATCGTGGGAAGCCCTGGGACGTGCATGACGTCCTGTGTAGGCTGTAAGTTGCGACAACAACACAATGGCGCTATTGGAGTGCAATTGTACTCATTGTTGCCAGCACAATTATGTTGGCTGATCACAAAAATAGTATCATGGAAATGCAACAACAGTAGTGGAGTGTTATTACATTGGGTTTGATCGTCACAGTGACATTAGCAGGGCAGTGGCACTGCCAAGGTGCCATGGCGTTGACGTTCAACATTTAATGACATGTTTTGAGTCTTGTACTCAGTAATCCTTATGTCTGTGATCCTTTCAAGATGTTGATGTCAGTTCTGGTCAGGTGATATCAATGTCAGATGTAAGTTGAGCTCAGTGTTGTCCTCCATTGTCGTCAGTCAAAAATTTGGCATCTCCTATGAATTGATGGTATGTTCACAGTTTACGTTTGACATTAAATATCATTTTCTAGCATGTCAGTGTTTTATGAAAATATTATATCTTTATGAAAATGGATGAAAACCATTTTAGAAAAATTCGCATGGGACCTGTATGAAAATAAGCTTTTCGAAAAGTATTTCGGTGACTGATCTCCAGTTGCTTGTGTTTGCATGTGTGCTTAGTAAATGCTAGGTGATTGCTAAGTAAAACAGTAACAAATAACAAGACAACTAGCTAGTGTAGTTCTAGTAGACAGATAATCACTCAGAGTAGTTAGACAGTTTAGTGGTAAGATATATTGAACTGTCAGTTAGGAAGATATTATTAGTTTAGTCAGTATATACCAAACCCTTAAGCCCATATAACATAAAGACTAAGTCAATCGTAACCAGATGGTTAGTCTGTAATTTTACAATTTTCCAACTAATAGTTTCCCAACAGTTAGTCAAGATAGTTGCATTAGTCAGAACTCCCGATAGTTAGTTAGTATAATCGTAGCACCGTGCGAAACTCAGGACAAATAGCCAAGCATAGACTTAGAAGCCAGTTAGTAGTCACAAGATAGTTAACCAACATATTTATGATAGTTCATGACATCTAGCCAGTGATTCATCCCAGTGTAGTTAGCAATTATGGAATAGATAGCCAAGCCCCTAATATAAACTTTTAGTCGGTAGTTATTCGATTAGTTAGTCAGTGTCATTGTAGCGTAATAGCCACTAGTATAACCTTAGTAAAGGGTCAGTAATGGTAAAACTGTTATCCGGTAGAGCTATAGTGGGTGAGTCAGTCATTGCATAATTGTAACCAATATCGCCTTAGAAACTAGCAATGGTTAGCTAGCATAACTTCAGAGTGTCATTGGTAGTCATAGGACAGTTAGACAATATAGTCGTAGTAGAGGTGGTTAGCCTTCATTGAGTCATTTAGTTAGCGACGTTAAGGTGGAATAGTCGAGGAGTGTCGGACTTGTTAACTAGTGTAGCCATAGCAATTAGCAGTAGTCATAAAAATAGCTAGTCGACGTTAAGAGAGTAGAACTATATCAGGAGGTGACTGACCGTCTAGTAAGCGTTGCTAACTAGAGTAATAAGTCTAGTCTATCAAAGTTGTGAGGTGGAATGATCAGCAATTATTAGACCCATTAGTTAGCACCCAGGGACCGCATTGTCTTTAAGCACCTATCAGTAAACCAGTATGAGTAGGGTATCTAGTAAACAACTAGTTAATTGGTAAGATCATTTCAAACATGGTAAGTCAGACAAGTTAATAGCTCAAATAGTTCAGTGACTAAGATAATTCAGGCAACTTAGATAATCCAGATAAGTCAGCTAAGATAGATGGTTCAGATAAGATAGTTAAGTCAGATAACCCAAACAACTTAGTAACCTAGATAGTTTAGTGATCCAGATATCTTATATGATACAATGTAAGCATGAGATTAGTAGCAGTATGTTAAGAATATTTTAGCCAGATATAACTCAGTTTGTAATAGGTTAAGACGATATGAAATATTTGTATGCTTGTTTGTGTGTGCATGTGACTCAATTCTGATGGCCAGGTAGTGAATATACACTATAATACCCAAAGCCAGTTTTGGTCATATGGATTCCACACCTCCACGTGTCTTATAAACTAATGTTGTTAGGGAACCAATCCTGGTGAAGCAAGGTTAGGAGCAAGTCCTTCCTTGACCAGGTTTAGGACTTAGTCCTCCCTTGGTTGAGGTTAAGAGCTAGTCTCTCCTCAACCCATCGTATGGAGATGGACAGATCCAACAACCCACAAGTGTATCAATTCATCATCAAATAACTTGAGTGGCTCATTGGTTTAGTTATTAGCAGCCTATGTGGCATGTCAGTTTAGCTAGGTATAGGTTGTACAAAACAATATAAGCCTTCCTGTCAGTCAGATTGGCAGGTTGTACAAATGCACTGTAATACCTATTAACTTGTTCAGCAGACTCAACCCAACTATTTGGTTATATTAAGTGATTATATTGCATTCAAATCTTATTGCCTTTGTTGTATTGAGTGATTTGATTGTCATTCATAGAATTTCCTCTATGTGTATATATGTATACAATATGTATAGTATCTGCATTGCTAGCAAACGTTTTGGTGGCCATCCCATGCGATGGTTGTGGGTGCGTTGTCTACCATGAAGTCTTCCCTAAGACTTATCCCCTCCCTTTCAAGTTTGTCTATGAATTTGCAACAAGTGTTAGCCTCCAATTTCAGTGTTACAATCTCAGTTTGGTTAGCTCTTTGCCTTGGTGCAAGAGTTATACCCAGCCAGATAGTAATGTTAGATAAAGTTGCTCTAGTGGGTTACAAGCAAGGTCTTCAGATGTAACTCATAATTTAGCTGTTCATTATCATATTCAATTTGTAATTCAGTTATTAAAATTAACTTAGCTGTAAATTTTTTAGTTATTAAAAGAAATAGTTTAATCAATTATGTATTATGCACGTGTTACGTTTTAGCATGATCAGAGGCTTTCATAAGGGGACTAGCTCTTGCTAGTTGACAACGATTTCTGGGTCATGACAATGATAGACAAAAGTGAGCTACCGAGTGGACCTCTAACTCCACGTATAAAGACACCTCTACCTCTATGTTTAGAGGCACCTCCCTCATACTCATAGCCACCATGGGTAAATAATCTTCAACATCAAATTGATCTCCTTGAAAGGATATATGGTCTAGATGCGTAGAGAGAGAATCGTTCACTGCTAGCAGGTGATCCACCTTCATTAAATTAGGGTTGAGTAGTTTTAGGGTTTTATCGCAGATTGATCGAGATAGTGGATAATTATCCATTGCCAAAAGATTCATCCTCTATGGCAATATAGATTCATCTTCTACCATCAGAAGATCAAGTATGCGATGGTAGAGAATCGTCCACTGCTAGCAGATGAGTAAATCTTCAGTAGAAGATAATCATCTACTACCATATGATGATCAAATTAGTTTGGGGTAGGGTTCAAGATAGAGAATCTCTTGCTAACAAACATGATTAGTGTTAATTTAGGGTTTAAGATCTTTAGAATAAAGAATTTGTAATATTTTGAATTAATATACTATGGTTATGTCGATTAATAATAATATTTTTATTTTTATTTGTTTCTTAATTAATTGTAATGAAATTATAATTATAATTTTATGTTTTTTATTTGATTAATTATTTCAAAAATATATAAAAAAAAGAAATTAAAAATTAAATTATTTTAAATAATTTTTCAACAGATATAGAAAATTTACATTAGATATTTTATCTGCCCTTACTTATTACCAACGAGCTATTTATCAGCAAATATAATCCTTTGTAGAATCCGCCAAAAAACTTATTATCTACAGGTAACTCACACTTAATGACCGATAAATCTACTGCCACTGAACATTTTTCTAGTAGTGATAGTTGACTGCTAGAGAGAGTAGAAGATGTTTCATTAATGGCAATTTTAACAAGTTTGTTGGATATCACCAAGAATGGTTATATATCAAGTTCGGCTGCTACTAGTATCCGTTGTGTAGACTTTTGCAAACACAACAGACTTTTGCAAACATCTAGACAATGATCATTGAGAAAGATGTAAATAAGATATAGAAAATGCTATTATCATAATTGGAGATATAATATGACTATACGTCTATACCTATTTGGTATGGTTTTATATTATATTAGTTTGGAGATATAATATATTTTGGAGATTCAAATATTAAAGTGGAAAAATATTTTATTTTGTTACATTTTGAGATATTAGAAATATCTACAAAAGAATCAAGAGAAAATGCTTGGGGATGTGAAATTTTTAAATGAGTTGAAAAAAATATTTCTTATATCATAACTTATAAATATGAGCAAATATTTGAACAAATAATATTTTATATCACATTTGGAGATATAAGAAATAGTTATTTGTAAGAAGATCATGCACTTCATGCCATCCCGTACAAGGGTCAAACCAATATTGAAGTTGATGATACAACTACTCTTGATAAAGCTGAGAATGTTGACAACATGGTTACTAATGCATTTGATGAGGAATATCAAATAATTCATGCACTAAGTTTTCTTAATCTCAATTCATCTTGTGAAATTATTCATGATTAAGTGACTTATTTGGCTATTTGGATTATGTGATTATTATTATTATTATTGTTTGACGGCATTATGCGCAATTAATTTTATATTCCAATTATTCTCAACTTGCTTTATGTGTACTATGTGTCTTACTTATAATGCTATAATTTTATTGCCACAATGTATCTTGCAAAAAACTTTTCATTGCTCCTAAAGTCTTTTTGAGTGATATCAAATAAGGGAGGAATATCTTATAAAAGAGATATAAAAAGATACAATGCATTGTGAGATTTTTCAACCATATTTGAAGAATGCGTGACAAAAAAATGAGAAAATTATTTTTCTAATCACATCTTGAAATTTAAAAATTAATTTTCATTTTTATATCACATTGTGAGATATAAAAATATTATTCGCGATTAGACTACACAATGAAAAAGAATTCTATTTCTCTAAATCATAGTTTGAGATTTTCGAGAAATAAATTCAAATTTTATATCATAATGGGAGATATAAAAATAAAATACTCGCGATAAGATTTTACTTAACGGCATGATCACAAACAAACACGCTCAAATGCTATGAGGCCGAAACCATTAGAAAGAGTTTCTCATATCATTGAAACTTTGTGGTAACCAACAACCATTTTCATAAAACTCTTTTGAATGATTAAGGAAACAAAATCACAAAGTTAAAATCAAAACAACACATGAAGACTCCTAAAACTTTAAGGGTCAAAATCAGTCCCAACATGTTTTGGTGAGAAAAAATACATTTTTCTTGAGAAATACTCATGGTGAACAGAATATCACCACTAGAACTCAAGGTAGAAACATAATCTTACATAAAACCTTTCGAAAATCATTTTTTCTCACAAGAACACAACCAAGGAACCACCATTTCATGGACAGCAATAAGAGGAGAATAAAATACATAAGCAAGTATAGTCATGCTAGAAAAATCTGCACATAACTGCAAAGAGAACCCACCTTTTCCTAAACCAACTATAGATTATGGTAGAAGAGGATGAGACCTATAATTTTTGTGAACAAACCATGAGGATTAGATGAGATTATGGAGGTGTCAAGGGGCTGCAGGGGTCACGGGCAAAGCATGAAAAATGGAGGATGAGTCTTCTATTTTTTTTTTTTATTCTAACTTAAGGAAGGAGAAGAGCTTGACTCTTGGCTTGCATTTGTAATTCTTTTAGCTTAAATGGAAAAATAAATAAAAATAAGGCAATTGATTGAAATTATGGGGGGAGGAGGGGGAACTGTGGCACTAAAGGCTGGTGGGGAGAAAATATAATTGGTTTTGACATGCAAAAAGTCTCGTAGTTAGTCCGGTGCAAAATGCGATGCATATCATAAACATAAAAGACAACAATTTAACTATTCAATATCATATCGGTACCAAAAAAACAAGAAATTATTTTAAATACTTAGGAAGTGGGTCCCAAGAGGGTCTTTGGTCTCTGGGGACCTCAGACAGAGACAAAGTAGGCTCTACAAACCAGGGGGACTAATATTAACCTCTAACTCGTAACTCCGATCGACAAACTGACAATATTTTTAGAATTGTCGTGACAAAAGGAATATCATTATCTAATAATAAATTTTGAATATATGCTTCAACATTATTCCTTATAAATAATTAAATATTATTTTTTAAATAGAAGAAAATATCATGTTTACGTTCAACGAAAAGTAGGATGTTATAGTTATGGTTGACTAAGTCTTTTATACCTTACTACTAATTAACGGTTCGGAAACTACTAACTAAACTGTTTATACCTCCCTATCTAATCATTTTGTATCTATTACAACTAAACTAACTGACCAACTACTCTTAGTGGTTATCTGCTACTAGCTAGCATGTTTTGATATATGTTATTGTTTCACTTAGCAAACACATAGCATTTACTAGGCACAGATGCAAGCATAAGCAACTACAGGTCAATCACTAAAATACTTTTTTCAAAAATCTTGTTTTCATAAAAGTCCCACGTAGATTTTCTAAACTGATTTTCATGATTTTATACAAAAGGATACAAGGTTTTCATAAAACTATATATGGCATGCTGGAAAATAACACATAACGGTGAACATAAATTGTAAGCACACAGTCTAGTCACCGAAGATTCCAAAATTCTAAGTGACGACATTAGAGGACTACATTGAGCTGAGCTGAGCTGACATCCGACATGGACAATGATGGAACATGATACTAGGCTAGACTAGGCCAGCTGGCTTGACACTGCTGTCATTGTGGCGACAAAGGCTCGTTATGGCGGGGCTACCTACTATATATAGCGATTGTTGCTCGATCGGGACAGCGAGTACTTGCATTAGCTACCCAAGCCGCCTGACTTGACTTAATTAGGGGCATTTATATATGGGGTCTAAGGGCTGAGTGTTGTACTACTTAAGGGCTTTCTGGATACGAGGTATCATAGTGTTTAGCCCTAGTAGCAAGGTTGGCCACTCCATTAGAATCTTGGACAATTCCTTTCAAGATGCCCATAGCATGAAGCCCTTAATTCATATTCAAATTTTGTAGAATTCATTCTCAATACACACAGTTTCCCTTTAACAGGCTTTCTTATATCAATCTCCACGCAATCCTTGTACCACGTCCGCACCATGGTTGAAATCATCTTTTAATCTCCTTGTAGAACGTAACTTATTTTTCATCAGTTGTTGATATCCTAAGTGCTCACTAGCTAGGAGTTTCAAGGGACGGAAAGATCATCATCTTCCACCACTTTAGGAGATACTCGTATCCTTGGAATTCTATTTGGATCGTCAACGTGCGTCCTCCCACAAGAGCAACATTTAGTTGTTTATATATATCCCATTAGCGTATACCTAAACGTACACTGCAATTTAGCTACATCCATATTCTTAGTTGCATCCTTCATCACTTGTTCACCACCAACATTATCCAAAGCCGAAGACAACAACAACAAGGGATGGGGAAGGGGTGGAAAAGAGAACATAGAAAAAAACCCCCATTAAACACTTTCACTATATTTGTTTGCTTATTTTGATATTGGTTTTATATGGAAAGTAAGATACAACTGATACCTTAATTAATTAAGACTAAAGTTTTAACTTAAAGAAAACAAAATAAAAACTAATGACTAAACATTTTCTTCTCTTCTTCATTAACCACAAAATATTATATTTAAACTTTTGTTTATTATTCTTTTATTAATCTAAGAATCAGTCAAGTAAATACGAGCAATCGGGGGTGACTCCTCCTATAATTGAGAAGGGGTCATAACCCTAAAATTTTAATGTTTCTTGTAAAAAAAATTTTTTTTTCTTATTTGCCACCCTCCCCAAAATAATTTGTTTTACCTATACTAAAAGCAAATAAGAAAAAGTTAGTTGAGTTCAATGTCCTCATAACCCAATTTTATCACCCGCTCCTTATTTTCTACCTAACTCGTGTTTTTTTTTTAATTTTTATTTAAATCAGAAGAGAAAAAGAAACACGCTCAAAGTTTATTCGTCTTTTAACATGATTGTGTGTAACTGAAAAGTAATGGTTTGCATTGTATTTTTGTTTTTTTTTTTTTTTTAGTTTCTAACTTTTGGATTGAATGGAAACACAATTTTTCAAATTCACTTTATAAAATTATGGGTTGGACATGACACTATATTTTTCAGTTAACTTTTGAGTTAACTACTTATGACATTTCAACAATTTAGGAATGACTATTGTTCTTAATGTCAACTTTAAGATTATTGTTCAAGGATCTTACATGATTATGTCATGAAACATGAAACATAGTTATGCTAATTGTAATTGTTATTATCAATATGGATCATGATTTAGAAGTTTATCATATTTTCCTAACTTTTTTTTCCTTCTTAATTTTTTTAATATTTTTAAAAAATATTATATATTTATGAGTAAATCCAATAATCGAACCGAACCAACCCAGTTATGCTCAGGTTGGTTTAATTCGAGTTTGATAAAAAAATATCAAATCAAACCGAATTAATTTAAAATGATTGAGTCAGACACTTTTTTTTTTCTTCTAAAATTGAATCAATCCGACCTGATGTCATATTAAAAAAGAAACAAAATAGTTGATATGCATAATTCTTCTACATAATAGAGTTTAACATTACCCACCAACGAGATTTTAGGCCATTTTGTTGGGGCTTGAGAAGCAAAACCTGCGATGGTGTGGGCCATTGTGTAACACTCCAACGTGGTAAACAACAAGTGGAATCTCAGTGCTTAACACATGGGGGGCTTTGGTCCATAGCACGATCTGACAACCTGGTAGAGGTGGTGCTATTAAATTCGAACCGGCAAGTATTTGAGGTTGTGTGCTTGTATGCATCCTGCAACCATCCAGGAAATGAAGACAGTGTCATTACTATGACGTACGATGCCATTCTTCTTTTCTAGTCTAGAGACTAGTTAGTGTAACAAATTTTAGTAAGAATTTAGGGTGCTATTAAAATTTTAGTTCAAATATAAGTTAGAGACCTTCTTTTTACATATAGGATAAAGGAAAATGTTTTGTAACCATCTAATACATAGATATTTTTATGAGAACATAGGTGCAATTTATGTTCGGTATGATTCAAATTCTCATAGAAAGATGATAATCGGTAGTTAACTGATTTATGAGAAATTTGTATTTAATTTGTAATTATCATCAAAATTTTGTAAAAAATTATTAATTATATGTATACAATATATCTATACACTACAACATATAGAGAATATAAAAATAAATACTACCTTTTGGTCTCTAAAAACTCAATTGAAACATTGTTTTTTTAAACCCACACATATTTATAATTTAATTAATTAGTTAATAAAAAAATAACAAATAAATGTTGAAAAACCACCTTCACCTTCACTACACCATGACCAACCCCACTACAATTTTACCTACTTCTACATCATATTCAATCCACTTTTTGTTTGTCAATACTCACTAGTAATTTATAAATAGTAACTTTGAGAAAATATAGAGAAATTTGTCAATCAGGAGGAAAAAAGCTAAAATATATTACACATAAAGTTTTTTTTCTGAGACAATAAAAACTTTATTAATAAAGAAGTCAAATAATAATTACAAATCGAAAAAATACACTAAATTCAAATTTAATAAGAAAACTATGTATTATATATTTTGAACTAACCAAGAATTTGTTGCTCTATCATTGTCGGAAGATTGTCAATGTTAAAACACGTTCTTTCATATCAATAGAATGTTAAGGATTACGGAAAATTAATTAAGTTTCATGCAATTGGTGACTTGAGGGTCACTATAATGGGGAACCTTGCATGTGTTCCCAATTTTAGTGGAATAAAATTGACGATATGACTTATAAAAAAATTAAGTTGCATGCTTAGGGGGTAAAGTTTGTTGCAACCCTTATCAAAGAATAGGAAACCTTATCAACAATGTCGAGCACAACAAGTAGTTAAATGACAGAATTTCTTAAGCATTTAGTTAAGGGCTCAATTTCTGATGGTGTGTATAAAAAAATCTTTGTTATGAGAGACATGCTCATTTTAGTGATATCCTAATTTCAAAAGAAATGAATTGTTAGCAGCAAACATGTCCTAAAGAAAAGAGAGAGACCTTTAAAAAAGTAATGACTTTGTACGCATGTATTAAGTTAGTTGCTATAGCCCTTCAAATTGTGATTAATAAAAATAAAGTACTTGATATATTAGGTGAACATGTATTGACTAAATAAATTATTTATTACTATAGCAAGTAACTGACTTAATTAGTACATATTTTTTGGTGAAACTGAAATACTTAATTAGTACACGCCACCTAAAAGAACAGGCATTGATGTTGAGCAAACCTAGAGCAAATTAACATGACAGTCTTGTACTTGCATAGCAATGCAAATTCAGTATTATCTAAAGTTATAGAAACAATCATTCCAATCTGGTCTGGCTAAGCTAATGAAATTTGCATAGACGTTGACAAAATAACTATATAATCATGAAAATGGTTTCTTCACTTCATTTCAGTTACTTCCTAAGTAGTGTAGATGCTTCAAAATAGCAATCCTATCTGTATAATTGGATACAGAATATATTTTTTACAAGATTTTGTATTAATTTTTTTAAAATTTTATACAGTTATAGTAATTGTGATCCTCATTTTTCTCTCAAAAGTCAGACACTCACTTTAGATAATCCCAATAATGGGAAAATGGCCCAAACTGGCAAAAGAAAACAGTGGCCCATAATCATCCTACCATGGGCTACAGGGATCTAGGTAATCCAACAACCTATTAAACCTGGCTATTACATAGCAAAGGAATGGAATACCCAACTGAGTCCCAAACCATCCTCCTCAGCTACTACCCAAACAGGTCTATGCCCCAGAAAATTAAACAATTCCTATGGAAAGCTTGCTATAATGCGATACCTGTCTCCAGGAAGTGTGCCCAATCTGCCAAGTTGCACCTTAAAATGAGGTTTCAAGATTTGATGTCTTTCCTGTTAAGCATTGTGGGTGAGCACGGTTAAAGGGATATGAGAAATAGACAATCGAAAAATAATGCATAGAATATTATTGCTGAATATTCTGTGTACAATGAGATAACATTCTATTTATAAGTCATAAGTACATTCAGAAAATAAAGACAGAATCAAACTAAATAAAGTTAAATCAAATTTAAAATAAATCTAAAATATTATTTGATTATAATATATTCTAACATTGCCAAAGAAAATCGAAGAGTTAGGGAAGGAAAATAACCTATTCAAGTAGGACCTGGCACTTCGGTTTGATAAATCTTTTACAAGTCTGATCACTGTCTTTGGGGGCCAACAATAATACAAGGTTGTCTCTCACCTTATCCTTTGTCAACAAATTTAGTTTTTTTTCTTCAATATCATTAGTATCATAACAACATTCCTAAACATAATGAGCAAATTTACGGCAACTAACACACTCAATGCGAGACTCGTCATACCTCCTCTCATTCATTTTATCGTAGTTGCCTCTGGGAACTTTTGTTCCACGTGATTGAATGATTACTTGTCTCTTCATTTGTTAAATTGTCATTGTTTTCTCATCTTCGTCCTCGGCCATAGGCCCACAGCCACGAGGTCTTCCCCGTCCACGTCGACACATGTTTCTTCCATCACCTTTCAATGAACAGGTACTGGAGTGACGTAAGGTAAGAGAAGATTATCAATGCATCCATCATAAAAGAATAATGGAGGGCTTTACAAAATTCTTTCCAAGGTAGGGATAAGATTAGAAAAAACTACGACTTTATGTTTTAGCCCGTAAATTTAAAATTTTGCATACGAAGGAATCCAAACATTTTTTTCTATTACATTTCACGAGTCCTAGCTAATGTGAACCAAATGAAAATATATGAGGAAAAAAAGAGTTGATGATTGCATGAATGATAAAATTCTTTGCTTTTTTTAAACCAAAACTTGATTGTGGAGGTTTATGTCTCTTAGAAATCATATATGGGAGACGACACATGAAAACACTTGTCCGACAGCACATGTCTAACAATGTCTAAATAAATCATTCATAATTAGTTGTATCCCAGCGTGTTTGAGATATATCTAAAAGTTTTTGAGCTGTGTATGAACCGTGTTTGAGTAAAAAATATTTTAAATACTAAACAATTTATAATAATATGAACTTTTACAAAATTAGTAATTATAGACACATAAAACTATATAAAAGGCTTTATATATTTTGAAAGGAATTTAAAAAATATTAAAATTGAGTAGCTTAATATCAATAAAAATATTAAAATATTATTATAAATAGAAATTTACTAATTAATATCCTAACATCATTGAATAGTGCACTTATTAGCAAAGAACTTATAAATATTAAATTATATATATATATATATATTATATCTATATCCTATAAAATTTTAAAGCTGATTTGCCGCGTGTCATGTCAAATTTCGTGTCCGTGTCCGTGTCCGTCTTCTAATTGAAAAAACAAACACGAGACAAGTTGTATATCATATGCTTCGGCCTTATCCAATGCTAACCAATTACTAACACTACCAAACAAATATTCTACAACTGTAAACCAGAAAAAAGACAGGCAGGAAATTGCATATTCTCGATAGTAACAAATTTCGTTGTATTCGTCACTAAGTTTGCCATTGACAGTTGCTTCTGTTTTCAAGTTTTCATTATTTACAGTACTTATGTCTAAGCTTAGTGTCTAAAAGTAAGCAGGAAATTAAAATTAAATGTTTAATCTCGACCCATGTCTTGAATAAGGATTTTGC
This sequence comes from Nissolia schottii, assembly GCA_003254905.1. Classification (NCBI taxonomy): domain Eukaryota; kingdom Viridiplantae; phylum Streptophyta; class Magnoliopsida; order Fabales; family Fabaceae; genus Nissolia; species Nissolia schottii. The sequence continues at coordinate 242,948 of QANU01024730.1, forward strand.
TCACACTTATTAATGAATTAATGATAATGTTTTGTTTTTGAAGTTTTAATTAATAATACATTCTAATACATTAAAATTTTTAAAATTCTATCTTTTTATTAGAACTTTTTCGTTATTTTTAAAAATAACAAATGCTAACCCTTAGCTTAAAATAATGTGCAAAATTAAAATATAGCTTCATAGGATAATTTAATAAAATTGATAAACAACTAGGACTTTTTTCATAAATCATATTTGTAATTAATCACAATTTACATAAAGTAGTATAAATATCATAATTGAAAATATTTTTAAAATTCAAAAATTATTTTTTTTAAGATTTTCACTTTAGTGACTAACAAGTGGTGGTTGGTGATGTCAATATGGAATGTCTTGAAGAATTGTTGCGAAGCTTGGTTGGTGAAGCCAAGTTTCTTCTTAATGTAGGTCTTGTGTTTGCTTCAACTAATGGTGTATGTGATGATCCGTTTTCCTATGTGATGACAGCTGAGTGAAACTTACAAACCTTCCCTGTTGTATGTATGTGTGTGCAGTCATAGAAATGTGTAAGATTACATGTTTGAATTATATGCTTGTTGTATCTGCTATATGTTATATTTGAATGTCGACATGCATCATGAAGAACTAAGGGTTGCCAACTAGGAGAGTTAGGGTGACCTTAGATTAGATCGCTAGAATGTTAAACGCTAAAGTTAAAAAGATAATAAATGAACCTTAGAATTGAATGAGAATTTAGGTGGGTTTTTGCCCAAATAAGCTCGACGTACCCTAGAAAATGTTTGCACAGAGGATGGTATGGAAATCCCCCTCTCTGTAATCCCTTCGACGTTCAATATCCAGCGGCAAGGCCGTCACATGGTGGCAAATCCCTTCAATGTCCGATACGCGACGGCAAGGCGGTCACATGGTGGCGAATTGCTTTAACGTCCGATATGCGATGATAAGGCGATTATGTAAGGGAAATTCCTTCAACATATGATATGGGATGGATAATTAGAAAATGATTAGGGAATCCCCATTTTGGCACATCACTCGACAACCCCCTCACCATCTCACAGGGGATGGTTACGTTAAGAAAACAAGAGTAACACCTCTCGCATGTCATAGGGCAGTCCCCTCATCACCTCATAGGGGGTGGTTATATGTTTTATGCTAAATTCGCCTGTGGGTCGCTACCATACTGGTTCAAGCTCAACCTAAGGAAAAGAAGGATGTATTCTCATGGTAGTGACGGTCACCTGATGGGTATATGGAAGAAAGAAGGATGTACCCCGATGGAAACCCTGACTGGCGCATAAGAGGACCCTTATTAGCCCCCACATGAATGGTATTCATGAGTTTCAGATGTGGAAAGTTTAAGTTTAGTAAAAGATATATGTTTATGCCATAGGGCAAACACAACGTGATTCAGTATCACTAATATTCCCTTCAAGTTTTTGTAAAGTACGAGTAGACGTGACCTACTATCATGAGATGTTTATGCGTTTAAGACTAGAAAGCATGATGTCATAAAAATAGGTAATATAAGATTAGTTTTCCCCTTGTCACCTAGTAAATAGATAAAGTTGTTCAAGACTAGTGTTGACTAAAATGAAGTAGGTCGTCTTAGTTTTTTATTTATTTATAACTTAGAGACCCCCCTGAATGGCGAAGCCATAAGTAAATATAAAGAAAAGGTCGTTCCCACAGGATTCCCACTGAGGACGTAAGTTCTCACCCCCATTTACTTAAGGTTCCAAGACAACATGGAATATTGTGGAGGAGCCGCAGAGTTCGGAACCTACACGCGAATGTGAGAGATGACCCCCTTTCAAGGGCCTCAGACGAAGAAGCTGAAGATCGTAGGATGGGAAGTCACTAAGCAGATGCAACAACAAAGTCAACTTCTGACAGCAGCAGGAATAGGGAGCATTACTTCCAAGTTCTGAACCTTACGCAGGGCGGGCAACTATCGTGGCTAGCAGATGGACCATTAAAACTAGGCCCGTATATTTGTATCTATTATTTTCTTTCGTCGCATGAGATGGTAGGGGTAGCTACACTACAGGTCCCATGCGTAGCTATACTTGATGTATATATGTATATATGTCTAGTTGTGACGCATGTAAAACCCTGAACCATTTGGTATGCATGTGTGAGTGATAATGAATGTATAATAATCAATTCTTCAAAATGTTCCCTTAAGCTTATGCGCTTCCCTTAGTTTGTATAATTCGTCGTGACACGAGTATAGCTCACGTTTTCATAACTAGGAATTTGTAAAACAAAGAAAAGTTTAAAATTGGTCCATATTTTTGTAACAACTATACTTTCAAAAGTAAGTCTAAAAGTAACTCAGCTGAGAATTAACAAACTAGAGAGCATTACTTACGACTTAAGCATAAGTAGCTAGCTAGGGTTTTACAGGCCCGCAGTCCTTAGTTCCAAATGAGTAACAGGACTAAAGCAGAAACTGATTAAGATGTTAGCTTCCATAAAAGGTAGGCTTAGTACCTAATAACTTCGGTAATCAGTCTAGCTCACCTAAAAGACTTCATAAACAGAATACCTCAAGGTAGAGGACTCAACTCAGTATACATACATACATACATACATACATACATACATACATAAATACATACATACATACATATATATATATATATATATATATATATATTCAGTAGTGTATGGGGTCAACGTCCCCATAGATTGTATTCAGTATTATATGGGGCCAACGTCCTTACAGATCAAATTCAGTATTATATAGCTTTAGGGTATGCGTACCCTCAGAGATCCAGCATCCGGGTTCTAGCATACCTGAAATCGCGAGGATTTATCTTGGCGAAGCAAGGTCAAGATCGCACTCCCTTGTATCGAGTATTAAGAGGCATCTTTCCTTGTGCCCCTCCGCACAGAGGCGAGCACACGCTATAGGCAGAAACAAATTTACTTTCAGCGGTTACATTCCAGCTTTACTTTCATGTACCTTATTTATTGTTCAGATATATATACACACACACACACACTGTTATGTTATTTTTCAGATATAGTAGAGGAAAGTAAGAACGTCTCCCTCGTCCAATAGCGGCGATGTCCAGTGTTTGTGGTAATCTCTGCTTTGTAGTGGGTCTACCAAGGTTTATATTTATTAGATATGCTTTGGATCACTTAGACAAGATTCCCATTTGCGCATGCATGTATTAGTACATTAGCATTTATTTCTAGACAAATGTAATTCAAAGATATTATTAAGTTTATTTATAAGACTAGTCATTTATTGTATAAAGTAAGTTGTTTATTTTATCATGCGTGAATGTTAGCACGCCACGTGAGAGCTTTCGTGGGGACAGTATCCCTACGTGCAGTCATGTCCTAAGTTAGGACATGATAATTTCATGCTCTGATTACATTCCATTGGGTATCATATAAGATAGAGGCAATGGGGAATGATGGTTGCTACTTGAAGGAATTCTTTGAAGAGGTGAAGGATTGGTCACTAAGTGAGGTAAGCAGTTCACAACAGGTATGGGTTGAATGTTATGGTATTCCGCTTAATGGATGGACAATGGGGAATATGAGCAAATTGATTGTACCATGGGAAATCTTGTCTGTTGTGATAATTCCACAACTTCATATAGTTCCTTCTCAATGGAAAATATCATGATACACTCGAATTGGTTTCGATATATTGAATGATGGGCAATATTATTGATTAATGGCCATAATTTTACGATCTAATATTGAAACTCGAAAGGTTGCTTCCATGAAAAAGGATGATGTTTGATGTGTGCATGGCCTTCAATTGTAGTGTAAATGGATGGTGGTGAAAACCTAACGAGAGCTAGTTCTCTTATGAATGGAGGTACTAGCAAGATGGATCATGATGGCAGTGATAATGACCTAATTAACGAGAAATCATCAGATGATCTTGTTACCAAGAATCAATGAGGTAACAAGTTGTGTGTATCAATTTCGGATTGTGTAGGAGTTAAGGTGAAAGGAGCGGTTATCAAAATGACGGGATTAGAAAATTCAAAAACAAGTATGTGTGAAGATGATAAGGAGACTGGCAATGAGTGATATGGGTTTGACATGTGTTAATATAAATGAGGCTAAGGAGGATCATCTACACATTATTGGGCCTGATGGGGTTGTTGGGCGGAAGAGGTGTATGGGACTTTAAAAGTAATGATGAATTAGGGTAGCAGGATTCGGTATCATCATTGCCTGCTTACCCACCCAATTTTGAACCAGATGCCTAGGAATCACATTTTGATCAAGCGTCCAGGGAAAACTATGATGACCTGTAGGTTTGGTGACCTTAAAGTTTAGTATAGAGTGCTTAAAGTAACCCGTAATGGGCCTTTATAGTAAAAAAGATTGACTTTTGGATCCCAGGAGCAACACCATGGCACTAGTAGTAGCCGACACGGGCACCATAGCGCTTAGGTAGCACCATAGTGCTTGTGTCTGCGTGTAGTTGCACTTTGAGTGTGTCGTTGCATTCTAAGAGCGCCATAACGCTTTGACTAAGCGCCATAGCGCTTTGACTAACATTCAAAAGTCCCACATTGGTTGTGTGAGAGTGTGGAGGTGTTAGTCTTCCCTAATAGAGTCTTACCTCATGAGAGTTAACATGCATCGGAAAATAATAATTTTTATTATTTTTCCACAAGTGCAAGTGAAGGTTCCTCCTAGTGTGGACTTTAGCCGCATCTTTGAGGAGTGTGGGAGTTCCAAGGCAATTGTTCAATGTTCTTGAGAAATGGTAAGTCCACTGGCTTTCTCCTTTGTTTTTTTTTCTTCATTGTCTAGGGTTGTTGGGGGCGACGCCAATGTTGTGGCGCCACAAAGGTGCCATGACACTGCACTTGCCAGCGCTATAGCGCTGCTAGGGCGCTATGACGCTGGAGCCAGCTTAGGATTTTGTGTGGCGTCAACATTGCAACACTATTGGAGTGTCGTAGCATTGATGAGCAGTGCCCAGCTGCACTATTTTGCTTCTAATGATGATGTTTCACTAATTCCATGTGTTAGTAATTCCTACGTATGTCTCCGTGTTAGTTCAAGAACGTTATTCAGAGTTTTACAAGTTGCGGCATTGCTTTCATAGGCAACGCAAGTGAGTGGACTGTTGCTCATAGCTTATTTTAGCGATTATATTATGTTCATATTTTTAGCATAATTTAGTTTTAGAAAAAATAATGATTTGATTTATGAAAACTGATTTTATGACGTTCATGGTTTATGAAATGATGTTTTTAGAAAATAAGGATTTATGAAAATATTTTCAAAAACGTTTTATTGAACCCTTTTATGGAAACATGTTTTATTATGAAAATTATATTTACTATTATGAACGTCATGGACTTCTTTACAAAAGAGTTTACGAAATGATTTTAGAAGATCATGAAAACCTTTTTAGAAAAGTCGTGGGACCATTGTTTTATATGTATAAAGAGCCTTATGTTGCATGTGTATGTTCATGGATTTCAAATGTTATGATCATGTTAGTTATTTCAGTTATCAGTTACCAGTTATTTGTTATCATGTTCATGTTATTATATTTAGATTATTTTCATCGGAGTGAGATCCAGGATAAAACTGAAAGTCAATGACAGTCTACGTTAACCTTGGTATGCCTTATATGATCATCATGTAGAGTTAGTTTCAGACATATAGAGTAATTAGGGCAACATCACGAAGCTAGACATAGCAGCCCATGAAACTCGGTGTCATGTATCATGTAGAACAAGCCAAAACTGTGAGGCCCGAACGTCAACATATATAGTCGAACCATATTGCTCGGGATCCGTCTATCTAGATATCTCCCCAAATGCTATTTGTTTTAATGTTTTTATGAAAGATTATTATTAATTATTATGATATTATAATGTTTTTATATGATAAGTATTATATGTATTGATATGCGTGTTAATGTTTTGAAACATCTCATGGGTGTTGTAGGTGATCACTCACTCACTAAGGCTCTTCCCAGAGTTTTCACCTCCAACTCCCCTTCCAGGTGCAAGTTAAGTTGTTGTACCAGTTTCATGGAGGTCGGCTTAACTATTGCAACGTTTAGAATTATGGGTAAGCAATCACCTTGAGGTGAAGCGATTCATAGGACTTTGTTAGACTTTATTTTAATTTGTAACTTAGTGTCTAGAGTGCTCCAATTATATACTGGTAGGATCTTCAGATCGTGTCGCGTATTTTAAATGTGTAATAATGTTGATATTTTCAAAGTCATAATGGTAAGCGTTTATGTTTATTCCGAAAAAAAAGTTTTAGTTGTTTTTAATTGAAGTTAAAAAGCATGTTTTTATGAAAAGCATTCCTAAGAGACTTTTGTAAGTGAATCGATCCTTTGTGTGCCGATAACAATTTTTGAGTCATGACAAAGTCGTCCCTGAAACCCAAGTCTTTGTGTCTCACATCTTTAGAGGCAAACCCATTGAAGACCAAAGCAAAAAAAAAAATTGAATATGCTAGTGAAATCAAAGACGACCGCATTAACAACCAAAATAAAGAAACTAATTCGGCTAATGGAGTATAGTAATTCACTACAAAAAAGTTGACTATTACCGTCCAAACTTTACCGTCAGACATCAGGACGGCGATATTACCGTCAAATAATGAAATATATCCGAAGGTAACCGGTTCACTCATAAAGAACTAGGAAAGAAGCATCAGATTACCGTCGGCAAATCAAGCCGCTAGTAATAGCAACGATAATTGTTCGCTGGAAAGGGCGCGAAAAACTTACCGTTGGTCATTACCGATGGTAAATATGTGAGGTTTAGCTTTAAAAAAAATAAGAAAAAACATTACCGTCAGTCTTAGCAGACGATAAATTTCCACCAATTGTAAACTAACACGTATTCAGCATGCACATTACCGTCAGGCCACACCAACGGTAACGTCCTCAGAATTTGCAACATTATGCAATAAATGAGGGTGTTTACCGTCAGCTGTGTCTGGTGGTAACCGCCTCAGAAATACTAGCTGACACGTATTGCACAACGTTCAAACTAGCCATAAATATATCCAGTTATCGTCAGACTAATCCGACGGTAACCACCTCAGAAATACTAGACAGCATGTATTCCACAACTTTCAAACCAGCCATAAATATATCCAGTTACTGTCGGATTCTGTCGAACGAATCCGATAGTAATCTAAAATGTCATTGCTAAAAAAGCCCCTCCCCCCGTGGCAGCCCCCACTCCCACTCTTCCGTCCTCGCCAAACTCTCCCAAATTAACTCTCACACTCGTGCCACCACCACCATCCTTACCACCCTGTCATCGGCAGGGATGGTGATGCGAGGGTGAAAAATGTGTGAGGCTCATCGATGATGGTGATGGTGATGGTGATGTGAGGGTGGAAAATGTTACCTTCGTATCCACTCGTAACGTAGTTTTCCACCCTCGCATCACCATCATCATAATCGATGGAACACAAGGCCAGGCCAGCGAATATCCCGCTAGAGCTTCCCGCCTCCTCCTCATTTTCGTCCTTCGAGAGCGATGATGGCCCTCCCATCGATTTAGGAGAATAATTTTTTAGTTTGTAATATATATGCTATATTCAATTAGAAGTTTTTTAATTTTCTAGTTTGTTAGTTTATTTAATTAATAATATATGTTATATCTAAAGTGCATTTATATATAAAATAAATTAAATTGCTTGCATAAAAAAAAATTAAATTTCTCAAAGCAAAATTTCTAATTGCGAATGAATAATAATTAATGAAAAAATTATATGTACAATAAAAATATGACCAAAAAAAGAACAAGTTATTAAAGTAAATTACCGTCGGACAACCGGCTGACGGTATTACCGTCAGAAAAAAAGTACCGACAGTAATACCCTAAACCCTAAACGCTAAAAACAAGTACGTCGGACATAGCTGATGGAAAATACCCACGGATTGTAAACTGCCACGTCTTTACCACGTTTGAATCTGAGTTCGTTGTCGTCGATTTTATCTGACAGTAATCTCCTTAGAATATGAACCACCGTGCAATAATTGAATGTGTTATCATCGGTTAAGTCTGACGGTAATTAAGTAGGAAGACATAATGTTCGAATGCTACCGGCGGATATGGTTGACGGTAACCGCCTCGGAATAGCAACCTGCACGTCTTCCCAACGTTCAAACCGTAAGCAATAAATATCCACGGTAACCTGAAATGCCATTGCTTTAAATACTCCTCCCCTCGCGGCAGAACAACTCCTCCACTCTTTGCAAACTCTCTCCAACTCTCCCAAACTCTCTCGCACTCGTTGCACCAACCTTTCACCGTTGCCGCCGCCTCTACCTCCACTAGCATTTAAGGTAAGTTCGCATATATTGTATTATATATTTGTATATATATTTGTATATAGATGTATTATATATCTGTATTATATGTATTATAATATCTGGAATATCTATATATATTGCGTTTGTATATATATGTATGTTAGGTATATATATTTTATGTATATATATTAATTTATATATGTATGTTATGTGTATGTTGTGTATATGTTATGTATGTATATATTATATATGTTAATATGTATATAGTATGTATGTATGTATTTATGTATATTAATTATGTATATATTATATGTTAGTATGTATATAGTATGTATATTGTATGTATGTATATATTATGTGTGTGTGTGTATATATATATATATATATATTATATTATGTTAGTATGTATGTTATGGTATGTATGTACGTATATGGTAACTTGCCGGTGCCTGACTATTTCCCAGTGCGACACTGTGGGTGGGGGAGGGGAGGCAAGACGACCTCCTCTGGATCACCGACTGTGGACGGTTTTATGCCTATTACTGGGCTGGGGCAAGGGCCGATGGACATCGACCACTATCAGTTGTTTCCCGGTGATGCTTCGCTGTTGACTCTCACGCCTCTGGCGACAACAGATCAGGTGAGGTTTGGGAGCTACTCCGACATTGCTGCCCAAGTTTCCCCTGCTGATAGCCAGCAGCCGAAGACTCCGAGGGCTGCTGAGAGCCGGCAACCAGATACTCCGGCGGGTGCAGGCCCATACACTGAGGTATGTATTTAACTTAATTATTACTAGGATAGAGACTTATTTTCTAAGGATAGATTTCTAGGATTGGAGTTGTATGGCTGGATTGGGGGAAGGAACGCTTAGCGTTTCTTTCTGACATTGTTTGAATTGATGTGCCTGCAACGATGATTATATGTTGTTTGTGGAGATTGAAGGGTCCATGTTTTAGAACTGTTTAGGAAATATTGTGTGGAATTGATGTATAATAAGAAGATTAAAGTAATTAAAATTATTAAGTTCACGTCCATTAATTATGTAACATACATGTAGGATTTGTAGAAAAATGATATTCTGTCGAATAGATTTTAGATGTATGATAGATACTATGGGATCCGTGGAGTGATAAAGCCAGAATTTTATGAAGGCGTCGACTACTTTTGTAAGACTATTACAACTATTCATCAGTATATGGCAGAGCAAAACATTATATGTCAGTGTTCTTTGTGCAAGCATTGTAGAATACTGGATGTTGAAATGGTTAGAATACATTTGTATAAGAATGGGTTTGAGCCGCATTACTGTATACGGACCGACCACCGAGAAGTGGATGTGAATGGTATCAATGAGTTCAATAGGTTGCATTACAAAGGGGGAAGTGCAAGTCACGCACGTACTGAACAAGATGATGAAACAGGAGGCTTTCAATTTAATGATAACGATAGATTTGCAGAAATACATGGTTAACGATGCCTTCGACGGTAATATGCTTGACTAAGAACCTAATACAGAGGCTAAAAACTTTATGGGGACCACTTTGTCAATTGTTTATTAAGTTTGCTATAATTGTTATGCTTATGTATATCCTGCTTAATAATCGTTAAGCATCAAGGCTCTATCGCTTGCAATATATGCTTCATTCTACATGTGGCTCATATTTCATGTTCTGTAAATAAGTTGAGAAAAATTTCAAATTGTTCCATATTTTCAAGTAAAGGGTATTCTCAAAGATATTATAGGACTAAAGGTATTCCAACCAAAGCAAATAACAACCTAGTGAGCATTGTTTACGACTTAAGCGTTACTAGATAGCTAGGGTGTTACAATTTCTTATTTTAATTGCTTAATTTTTATTTAATATTTTAGTATTAATTAAATAAATATTTAATTAGTTATTAAATATAAATTTGTATATATTAATAAATTACAAAAATTAAGTAAAATTATTTATTAATATAATTATATAATTATTAAAAGTTTAATTAATATAAATAATAATTTATTAAAATAAATAATAATATTTTAATTAAATTTTGTTTTTTAAAAATATTTAATTATTACCGTCAGCTATAACTAACAGTTAGGTTGAAAGATACCGACGATAGTAATGGAATTACAATATTAATATTTAGACAATAAAATATTAATATCTTTATCGTCTCTATGAACCGACGGTAACCAAATAAATAAAATATTAATATATTTATCGTCGATTCTAGCCAACGGTAAAGGAATAAAATAGTAATATATTTATCGTTGGTGGCGCCCGACAGTGGTAAAGGAATAAAATATAATTATCTTTACCTTCGCTATTAACTGACGGTAAATAAACAAATAAAATACTAATATATTTACCGTCAGTGAAGGGATAAAATAGTAATATCTTTAACGTCGGTAGTGACCGACAGTAAACTAGTTCAAATGTACTCACATGTGAACCGGTTTCCATCGGTTTATTCCAGCGGTAATTACCATAGGGTGTCGTTATCCGACGGTAAATCTATTACCATCGAACACTTTACCGTCGACCCGACGACAAATGGTAAAGCCAAAAGTAACGTCAAAAGTAGTCGGTAACCATGCAAATTTATTATGGTAACTCCAACGGTAATAAGTTGTTTTCTTGTAGTGATTGTAAATTGATTTTAGGCATATTTCCAAGTTAGGGTGGCATCAGTATCGCACATGGGGCCTAATAAGGAGGTTTAGTTGTAGCTATTGTGGGGTATGTTGTTTGGGCTTTTCCCTTAAATATTTAAATTTGTGTACTTTTTCCTCCCTAAAAAAATCAAAGAGTTTGTTCTATTGGGTTTCTCTTAAGAATGGCTCAATGAGACTATCTTTGTTCTCGTTGAACTTTGTTGAATCTCGATGAGATAGGGTACTTTCATATTGTATTTCTTTGCCCGACATGGGTTGATTTTGAAAATGAAAGTCACACTTGAAAAAAATAATCATTCATCATGTAAATTAAATTGTAAATAAGTATTTTAAATAATTTGCAAACATAAATATTATTACAAAAGAATCAATTATTTATAACTAATATTTAACATTAATATATATATATATATATTAAAAATATATATCTTTAATTTATTTATTCATAAACATAAATGAATAAATAAAAACAAATAATAATAGCAATGATTTTTTTAATAAAAAAAACTAAATGAAGACCACAAAATCCATTAGGTAGGCGTGTTTCAATAATGAGTTGTGTTGTGTAGGCTCATTTATTGTGATACACCATATCAACTCATTATTTATTTACAATTAGATGAGATTTTAATGAAACTCATCCCTATAAAATCTAATCCAATAATAAATAAGTCATAAATCCACCTAGTGTCTCACAATAAATACCGACGAATACCATTTCTCTTTAATACAGGATGTCAAAGAAAAATTCTGTTTCGAAGTTTGTACCTCGGCTCACATTGGATCCTGGAGCTTCAGGGTAGGGCAGCGAGTCTGCGATTCTCGAATGCGACGTGGGTACCTGCAAGGACTCCGACGCTCAAGTCAATAAGGGCTCGAAAGGGTATAGTAAGTAAGAGTGAGTTGGTTTTCATACCTGGGGTGTGGGTCATTATATACCTGAGTGTTGTTAGGATTTTTCTGCGTGTCGCGGTGGGGGAGGATATCACGGCCCGCGTAACTGGGGGAGAGTATCTCGAAACCCGTGTTATCTCTAATGGGGAGAGGATCTCGGGGCTTGTTAGCTTTATGAAAGAAGGGAGAGGATCTCGGAGTTTGTTACCTTTATGAGAAGGGGGGAGAGGATCTCAGAGATCCTATCTTGTTGGTTCGTCAATAATTCGGTCGGGTTGGGCCGACCCGCGAACTCTTGGGTCAGGGGAATGGTTTACAATGTGGGCCTCTAGGGCGGGCCTTTGTGGTCTAGTCCGTAACACATTCAAAACCCAATGTTCAGACCATAATACTCCATTTATGGTCAATTACAATATGACAAGCATCAATCAGGAAGTTAATGATCTCTTTGTAGTGGTAGTGTTGTAGTAGGCACTTCAAATTCCTCTCAACTAACCAATTTAAGTGCAACACGACTTTTCTCTCTCTCTCTCTCTCTCTCTACACTCTACCTATCACAAAATTCCTTGAATAGTGAAACAACACCAATTAAAATGAGCCTCTCAACCATAACAACCAAATTCATGACCATAGTATCCATCATCACAATCCTCCTTCCACAAAACATAGCCTCCTCAAAATGCACCTGTGATATTAATCATGACCACCAAGAACAAGGGAATAGTAGTGTATCTGAGGCACTAAAGTACAAACTCGTTGCAATGGCAACAGCGCTAGTTGCTAGCCTAATTGGTGTGTGCCTCCCAATAATGGCAAAGAACTATTCATACCTTAACCCAGAGAATGACTTGTACTTCATAATCAAGGCATTTGCTGCTGGAGTGATCCTGGCCACAGGATTCATCCACATACTCCCTGATGCATTTGAGGCACTAACAAGCCCTTGTATTGGTGGGAGGCCTTGGGGGAGGTTTCCTTTTGCTGGCTTTGTGGCTATGGTTGCTGCCATTGGGATACTCACTATGGAGGCTTTGGTTACTGGGTACCATAAGAGGTCTGAATTGATGAAAGCTCAGCCGTTGGATGAAGAGACTCTTGGTGATGATGGCCATGTTCCTACGACTGCGATTCCATCAGAAGGATTAGATCCAAATTCACCAGATCTTCTTCGGTATACCATTGTTTCTCAGGTTAGTTTGTTTGTAACTAACGATGTTGTTCTGTTTTTTCTTGTTTTATGTGTATATTTTGTTGGTTAAAAGTAATTTGATATTTGTTGTTTTTAAGTTTAAGTAAGGTTAGTTTTGTAAATAGAAAGAAAAAAAATTAAAATTGTGAGAACTTTATTCTGGCAGTGAATTGGCTCCTCTCGAGTTAGATTAATTGAAGTTTAGTAAATTTAAGATATTGGTTTTTCAGGTTAGTTGTAACTATGTTATTATTATTTTTTCCCCTTTAATTGGTATGTGCTATTGGTTGAGGTAGATTGATTCTTGTTCTTTTAAGTAAAACTTTAGGTTCTAGTCTGGTTAAAGAAAATAAAAATTAGCTTGATGAGAATTTTATTTTCATAATGAGCTAAATCAACTCAAGTCACATTAAATGAAATTAAGTGGAGTTAGGATACTAGTAGTTAGGAAAAAAAGTTCTTTTATTAAAGTGGAAAAGAAAAAAAAAAACTGGCATATCTTAAACTTTGGATATCTTAAACTTTGGATAGAAGTTCCTCTTATAATCTGGCAGTGGCTTTCTTTTGGGGTAATGAAATTTTAATATGTAAAAAGGGTATTTAATTGTCATAGTGCTGAAGGAGTTAATTATGTGAATCTCTATGAGAATATATAATGAATTCTTGAAAGAAACATTTAGATGTGAAAGGAAATTAAGATTTAAGGAAGCTTGTGCTTTTAAAAACATTAATTTTGAGAGTATGGGTAAAACTGAACAGATAGTGACTGTTTATTTTATTTTTTTTCTCCATCTAATTATATAAAATAAAATAAACAGATATTGGAGCTGGGCATTGTTGCGCATTCAATCATTGTAGGGATATCTCTTGGGGTGTCCGAAAGTCCTAGTACAATCAAGCCTCTGGTGGCAGCAATAAGTTTTCACCAATGCTTTGAAGGCATGGGCCTAGGTGGTTGCATTTCCCAGGTACTAATATTATAACTTTTTACTATATTTAGTATTCATGAAAATCAGTATGACTATATACTATTATAATAAAACTGACTTAGGTTTTAAATTTTATTTACAAATATATATATATATATATATATATTCACAGAGAAGTATGATGGCACTTAAAAATTGAAAAAGATATATCAAATCTAAACTTAGTAAGAGACAATAGCACTCTGTATTGTAAACTGACTCGATATATAATTTTGTCTCTTGATTTAAAACTATTGATATCTAAACACATTTCACATTAAAAACTAACATGAAAAATATTGTAATTTGACGAATATATTATATCTCATTTGTCTTAGATTCGAACATCTTTATCATTTATAATATCCTCTAAAAGAAAAATTTACAAAGGGACCAAAACACCCACAAAGAGACTAACAACCACAATGGAGATAACAAAAAACAAAAAATGATTGTTCCAAGAAAATGACAAATTTAAATACTAAATCTAACATCTAATAAATCTAAATCTTTTATTCAATAGAGAAAATTTTATGAAAAAGAAAAATGATAGGACCATCGTCAAAGAAGAATGATGACATGTTAACTCACATCTTTTAACACTCAGAAAAGAGAAAAATAAAATAGAGGAAAGAGAAAGAAAAAGAAATAAAGATTAAAGTTTTAAATATTAGCGACTACACTTTAAATTAATAACCAATTATACAACATCATATGTGTGTGTGATATTTTTAAGATATTTGAAGAGTCAAACATTTTAATTACACAATTGAAATTGAAGCATCAAAATTGTATTCATTATTAATACTTTTTGCCTTTTCTTTCATTATCAGGCACAATTCAAGCATCACACAGTTGCAACTATGGTGCTATTTTTTTGCCTCACCATCCCAACTGGAATTGGTGTCGGTATTGGCATATCAAAGATCTACCATGAAGGCAGTCCAAAAGCGCTTATAGTTGAAGGGCTTCTGCTATCAGCATCTGCAGGGATCCTCATTTACATGGCACTTGTTGATCTTCTAGCCACTGATTTCATGAACCCAAAAATGCTAAGGAGTTTTAGGCTCCAACTTGTGGCAAGTTTTGCCCTTCTTGTGGGATTGGTTTGCATGTCACTCTTGGTATTATGGGAAGAAGTCTAGCCATATATAATTAATTGTGTCTTCTCTTATCCCTTTGCAAGATATTGATCGGGAAAGAAATTATTGACTCCTTTCAAATGTGTCTAGATTTTAAGATTGGAGAGTATATTTTGAAGTGGAATGTAATTTTAAAAAATCCCAAAGATAATTTGTGGTTATTATTCTTTATTTTTTAACAAAGGAGACCCTTGCATGATGAGAAAAATTTAATTAAGGATTCGTTTGACAGGCCAGATAGGATAATGGCTAGTAGGATAATGGCAGATATGATAAGAGTGGATAGGATAAAAGTAGATAGGATAAGACCTGATTATATTTTAATACCGTGTTTGAGATAACATAAGATAAATGCTGATCGGATAAAGACTCATCGGATAAATCAATTTTATTTATTATTATTATTGTTATTATTATTGTATCATTATTTTGATTATTATTATTATTTTATTGTTAATATTATTATACGATTATTATTAGTATTCCATTATTTCTTATCTATTCACCCTTTTACCAATTACAAGAAATTTGACTTTTTGCGACGACTAAAGCCGTCACTAAAACTTCTTAATATTGTTATAAAAAATTTTAGTAACGACATTTATACTTTTTGTGACGACAAAATGTTGTTTCTTATGTGATGTACAATAGTTACAACTTTAAGTAATTGTCACTATAAATAACATCTTTTGTGATGCCGTAAGTCGTAATTATTAATTATGTATTTTGTGTTGACATAAGTTGTCACAATGTCACTACAAGTTTTACATGTGATGACCTAAGTCGTCACTAAACAGAGAGCTATTTAATGACAACGTAAAATTGCCACTAAAAATTGTACATGTTGTAACTACATAAATAGTCATCACTAAAAGTTGTACATCTTTTAATAACAACTTACGCATGGCGTAACAAAAAGGGGATTTTAGTGACCACCTATAGTCGGCACGGTAGACGTCTTAATTTTATTTTAACTTTTAAATGATATATTATTTTGGCTCGTGCGATATCAGTAATTGCTTATAAGAGATATAAATAAATTTAGTTTTCTCATAATAATTATAAACTCAAGTTAATTAAGTAACATTGATCACATTAAATACAAAATTATAATCCAGAAACCAGGTGTCTGATACATATAAAAAACTATTATGTTTTTCATTGAATGAAAAGAAATAAAAAAAATTACTGTGCGCGATGAATCCTGGTTCTGCACAATAATAATAATAATAATAATAATAATAATAAATCCAAAAGGTTGATACTTGATTTCTCTTCAAAAGAAAAAGTAATAATTCAGAAGTCATGTTCTTAATCTCATTTCAAAGAATTACAATATTGATCTCATTCTTAAAGACCACAATCCTAAGTCAAGTGTTTGCTCCTCTGCTAAGACAATTTCTGTAGGATCACATGCCTGGTTTTCCATTTACAAAAATCCTGCAAAGAGTTATTAAAATTGTAAATAAACCTTTGCAAACCATACATAAGACTCCAATAGATGTACGTTCTTAATTAAAAAAGGGGTTTTGGTCATAACTTGTCGTAGCTCTAGATTGAAGCCATTATATTCATGTGCCCCTTTGACAACTTGCTCTGCAAACTCGTAGGCTGCTCTTGTTACCATGTTGTGTTGTATAGTATTGTATATCACAAACAATATACACTACTAGAAACATGCAAATTATCGTCAAACACTTACCATAAGATTTATATCCAACAATATTACCGTTGAAAATAACAAATAAAACCAAGGGTAATGACTTTTAGGCTGAACCGGAGCAATTTTGGTCACGATTACCGTTGGAACAAATTTTCCATTAGTAACACTGTCGGTAACCATTGGCGCCAAATGGCGCGTGGTTAGGCAAACGTGTTACCGTTAGAAGGTACTGACAATAAAACAAAGCATTTATTAGGCTAAAATTTATCGTCAGATTCGTTTGACGATAACTGTGATAATAACTTTCAAAATAATTAGTACCAGTTCCGTCAAAAATATCCAACGGTAACAACCTTGACATATTAGGGGACACACGTGTTCCCCATGCACGTAACGTTCGAGTAGTTATCGTCAGAAATATCTGACAATAACAACCTCAAAATATATACTGACGCACATTTTCCCATGTTCGTAACGATCGACAACTTACCGTCAGAAATATCTGATGGTAACAGCTTTGAAATATGAGGGACACATGTGTTCCCACGCACATAACGTTTGACTAATTACCATCGGAAATAGTCGACGGTAACAGCCTTGAAATATGAGGGGAGGCACATGTTCCCAACGCGCGTAACATTCGAATAGTTACCGTTAGAAATTTTTGACAGTAACAGCCTCAAAATATTTATGGACACACGTTTTCCCGTGTTTGTAACGCCCGACAGGTTACCGTCGGATAAATCTGATGATAATAACGAAGCACTGTGACCTCACAGAGGCTATATACACAGCTCTGTCCCTCCCTCCCTCCCATATACTCTTTGTCCCTCTCCGCCACCAGTACTCTTTGTCCTCCTCTTTCTCTACCTCTCCACCATGACCGCCACCCTCATCTTTCTCTCCTCTCTGTTGCTGCTACCACCACCACCACCGCCACCCACTACTAGAAACAATTCATGTTAGTTTTTTTTTGTTAATTTATTTTAGTTAAATTTGTTAAGCTATTAGATTAATATTATGTTAGGTTGTTAGATTATGTTAATATTATGTTGGGCTGTTAGATTAGGTTCTAATTTTTGTTAGTTGTGACATATAAATAATTATGTTTGGTTGTTAGAATAATTTTGTGAATTAGGTTGTATATATTAAAATAAGTTTGTTAGGTTGTTTAGATTAGTATGTTATAATTTTAAATAAAATTGGGTTAAACATAGAAGATGGTGCTACGGCATATAATATTGAATATTTGTTGTTTTATCTTTTTTGTATTATTTATATTGAAGACTTATTTTGATTAATTGTTGTGTTTTGGGTGAACTACTTGGCTATGGTGTATGTGATTTAAGGAAGTCCTAGCTTAGATATATTTGATGAGGAGAAAGTTGTAACCTTGTAGGAAATAGATGTATGAGTTTGAACGGAACAGTAGAGGTGAGGCGGTGGAAAAGGAAAGAGAAAATGGATTTTAGGGTAAAATAAAAAGGAAAAACATTATTTATAATTATATAAACTAAGTTTGTTAGGTTGTTTAGGTTAATTTAATAATAAATTTTTTAAGTTTAATATATTTTAGTTCTTATTTTTATATTTTATTTTTGAATATTTAATTATAACCATTTTTAAATAATTTTTTTTTATCCTTAGTATGGCTGACAAAGGAATATGGTAGATGTTTGACTATTATTCCGCATCTGCTAGGTGGGGGTAGTAGGGGAAGGGGAGGGGTAGGGGATCGAGGATGTCGAGCAGCACGTCGACGTTCTCGAGCCCTCCCGTGGGGGACAGTTTCATATCGATTCCTAGATTTAGGGAGGTTGTCGGAGACGACCAGCCCCAAGAGTTACGTGATGCCCTCGCCTTGAGCTTCCTACCTCCGCCGCCATCACAAGCGGCGAGGTTTGGGAGCTACGCCAAGTAAACTCCACCACCTTCTCCATCAGCACAGCCACCATAGCCAGACTCCCATCGACACCCAGCCTTAAGGATCCGCCACACACCAAGCACGAGTCACTATTTGGCTCGACAGGAACAACAGTGGGTAAGTTTTGTTAATTGTTTTAGTTTTATTTTTTACTTGCTATTTATTTAATTTTTTAACATTACTAATATTGTTATTTTATGCTTGTATAGGTACATTCCCAATTAGGCTGGACATTTCGTCATGACGGAGACTCTAAAGAAATGCTACAACAGAGTCGTCCGTAAGTGGCAAAAGTATACTAGTGAGGAGAATGATCGCCTCTTCAACTTTTAGAAGGTAATTATATTACTATTAGTAATTTTTAAAATAATAAATTAGTCTTAAATTAAATTATTTATTTAATTAATTAATAATGTTTTACTGTTTATGTTTTTTTGGATAATTTTCAATATGATCCTTCTGAGAAAGCCGGCATGAAGAAGGCATTCAACTATGGGGCTGGCAAGCGTCTCCAACAACTATTAGGGGACATTAGGTCGGGCAAGGAAAAACGCCAGGACTGGTTGACCCCTGAGCAGCTTGCTAAGCTAAATGCTTTTTGGGCCTTAAACGAGTTTAGGATGAGATCTAAGAACTATAAGCATGCCCAGACGCCGGGTTGAGGGGGCAATGTGCACACTGGAGGGTTTGCGAGCTTGCCCTCCACACGCCTCAGGCTGGTAATTATGTTTGCCTTTATTTTTTTTTACAATTATTAGTTGTTGTACTTTAATTTTTTTATTAAATATTAAATATTTAATTTATATAAATTTAAACAGTTAAATATGCAACACCGACATATAGGTCGAGAGCCGACTGAGGTGATCTTGTTTCGCGAGACGCACATGACGAAGGCAGACAAGTCTAGATGGGTCGATGCGCACTCTGAACAAATTGTTGTAGGTATTTTGCATATCCAGTATATAACTTTGAATTTTTTTTCTTACTATTTTAATTTCTTATATTAATAATTGTTAATTTTTTAAAAAAAAATTTGTTGGCTGCTTTTGATGAGGCACTACAGGCTGCTCAGACTAAGCAGGCTGAGAGTGCGCCCCTGGTACTGAGCCTGCCTTCATCGATGAGAAAGCGATTTGGATGGATGTGGTTAGCAGTATGAACTGCAACTATGTCTATGGTTGGGGGATGCAACTCTCAGTTACATCTAGGGGCCCTCGATCGGCTACTGCATCTACTGGGCCATCATCGACGCCAGATGCTAATGAGCTCCGCAAGCGGCTATTCAAAATGAATTAGGAGCTACACATGAAGGCGGTGAGGTTTGAGGTGGTGCATTAGGAGCTACAAAACATAAAGGCGGAGAAGAAAAAAGACAAGTACAAGCTCAACGAGAAGCCCAGGGCGTTGTGGGCCTATTTTGGTAGATCTGATCGAGGAGATAATAGTAGGGCTCGTGACATGCCTCGTGAGTTGCTGATGTCTGAGTCCTCTGACGGCAATGCTGCCCATGACGATGCCGCCTACGACGATGCCACTTTCGATGATGCCTCCGATGATGATGCTATAAATTTAGGAGATTAGCTTTTTCTTTTTAAAGATTTTATGTATTTTTAACTTTCTTTTGAATTTAAAGTTGTTGATATTGTTTTAATGAATTTGAATTTTAGGATCAACCCCCCTATATAAGTTCTCAAATGTATAATGAAGCTTTTTTGTGTTTATCCTTTATAGCATTAATGCTCAATCAGAAAGCAGAAACAAAATTGTTGCATATATTTCATTATGGATTTTATATTCAGTCTTCTATGATTTTTATATTCTTAAATATATAGATTAATTATCTATATCATCTAGTTGATGGTATATAATTATGTACTTGGTCTAATATACGTATGAGTACTTTATATACGCATAGGGTAGTTACTAATAATATTAAAAAAAACCGGTTGCTGTATCTTATGCAGAATTAGTCCTTTAATGTCAATTTCAAATTTCAACTTCAATTACTCGCACTATCGCAGCCATCAAAATCAAAACAGACGCACTGTTTCTGTCAAAAAAAAGTGAAAATGATTGTGTCTCATGTGTGAGTGTGAGACTCGGAAGAATATACACACCTTCTCTTTAATAATAATTATGTATTTTTTATTTCCTTTAGATGGTTTACATAATTGAAATTTATTAATTAATAAATAAATAATAAGTACATTTAATAAATTAATAAATAGGCTTAATAAATAATAATTAATAACTAATAAATATTAACTAATAAATTATTAGGCTTTTATGTATTACCGTCAGTAATAACCGACGGTACTATTATGGTCTAAGGTTCAGGTCAAAGCCCCTAAACCTAAACCCTAAAGGGTTTAGGGTATTACTATCGAATTTAGCCAACTGTAACGACAAACGAAATTACCGTTGGTTCTGTCCGACGATACTAAAATTGAATCCTTACCAAAATGTTAACGTCTATTTTTGTTACCGTCTATACAATCCGACGATAACTACCCTAAATCCTAAATGGTATAGGGTATTATCGTCAGAATAGTGTGACGGTAAAAGCAAACGAAATTACCATCGATTGTTTCTGACGGTAATAAAAGTGAATCTTTACCTAAATTGTTGCGCTTATTTTTTGTACCGTCGGATTTTTTAAACAAATTCGACGGTAATCCATTAAATTAAACGTTGTGTTTTGATTAAGGGATTACAGTTGGATTGTGTCCAATTACCATCGGATATATCTGACGATAATGTTCTAACAATGATGATTACATGTTGTTTGTGAAGATTGGAGGTAATCTGTTTTAGAATGGTTTAAGAATAATTGTGTGCAATTAAGAATGTATCTTGCAATAAGGAAATTAAACTAAGATCATTAAATTCACGTCAGTTAATGTAATATGCGTGTAAGCTTTTTGCAAATATGATTCCATCAAACAAATTTTGGATGTACGATAGATACTACGAGAATTGATGAGTGATAAAGCCAGAATTTTTTAAGGGTGTGGACTACTTTTGTCAAACAATTAAATCAATTGATTAGTTTGTGGCAGAGCAAAGAGTTAGGTGTTTGTGTTTTTCGTGCAAGTGGTGTAAGATATTGGATATTGAACAGATTAGAGTGCATCTTTACAGGAATAGGTTTAAGCCGCATTATTGGATATGGGTAGACCACGGAGAGGTGGATGTCAATGATGTAAATAAGTTCAATAGGTGTCAGTATGAAGTGGGGAGTTCAAGTCAGGCTTATGTCAATGTGAGATTAAGGCTTTGTTTTGATGGGTTTACTCCTGACAATCAGTTTAACAAACCTTACTCATGTTGGCCAGTAATCGTTACACCATACAATCTACCGCCTAAGATGTGCATGAAAAACCCTTATCTATTCTTATCTTGTGTAATCCCTGTCCCGAGCAACAACCTTAAAGCAAAGATTGATGTTTTTTTTCATCCTTTGATAGATGAATTGAACCAGCTGTGGAATCCAGGTGTGCTTATGTACAATGTGTCTAGGAAGCAGAATTTTGTATTGAAGGCATCTTTAATGTGGACTATTAACGATTTCCCTAATTATAGAATATTGTTTAGAATGATGACACAGGGAACTTTAGCGTGTCCAATTTGTATGGAAGACACTAAAATATTCTGGCTACCGTACGGAGGAAAACAATCCTAGTTTGATTGTCATAGGGTATTCTTAGAACCTAGGCACACATTTAGGAACAATAAGTATAGATTTCGGAAGAACAGAATTGAAAATGAATAGCCTCCACAAAGATTAACTGGGCCTGAGATTCTGGGGAGGGTTAGACATCTTCCAAAGAATACTAAAGTTGGCAAATTTGTTAGGTCTCAAGGTTACTGGGAAGAACATAACTGGACTAAGAATAACATATTCTAGGATTTGCCATATTCGAAAGATAACTTGGTTCATCATTGTCTAGATGTTATGCATATTGAAAATAAATGTTTTCGATAATATAATGCATACTATCATGGAAACCGATCAGACTAAGGACAATGAGACAACAAGGCTAAATTTGAAACAGTTTTGTAGATGTCCCGAGTTGAACCTACACCAAAAGTTTGGTGGTCGTTTCATGAAGCCCAAAGAATGTTACACCCTGAACAAGCGACAAGTACAAAGTGTGCTTCATTGGTTGCAAGATCTGAAAATGCCTGATGGTTATGCATCTAACTTGGCTCGATGTGTCAATATTGCACAAGGGGAGTTGGTTGGCATGAAGAGTTACAAATGTCATGTGTTTATGCAGTGTCTTCTCCCAATTGAATTCAGAGAACTACCGAAGAGCTTGTTTAAACTAATAAGTGAGTTGAGCCAGTTTTTCAAAACCTTATGCTCATCAACATGTTGACGTTGAAGACCTCTTAGTCATGGAGTAAAACATTCTCATTATCCTTTGTTCACTTGAGAAGGTGTTTCCCTGACATATTTTTGATGTAATAGAGCATTTACCTGTACACTTAGCCTACGAAGGCCGAATATGTGATCCAATTCAGTATAGGTGGATGTATCCATTTGAAAGGCGCATGGGAGTGTTCAAAAGAACAATTAAAAATAGGGCTCAAGTTAAGGGGTCGATATGCGAGACATTCTTAACCAAGGAAACTTCTTGCTTTTGTTTGTACTACTTTGATGCTAATGTTAATTGCAATAGAACTACAGCAAGATGTAACGATGATGGTGCAATGCCTAATTAGTCTACATTTTCAATTTTCAATCAAACTGGATGCGCAACTGGAAGAGCAAACGATTATTGGTTGAATGCACAAGAAAGGGTGACAACTCACTTAGTTGTTCTGCTAAATTGTGAAGAAGTGCTTTCATATTACCAGTAAGTTCAATTGGTCCTTGTAATCTTGTTTAATTTATTAATACACTATTTCTAAAAATGTTGAGTATGTTGATGCATGTTTATAGGATGTTTCAACAGCAATTTGGTGATCAATTCTTCGATCAAATGTTTCCTTCGTGGTTTACAAATTATGTATGTGTTTAACTTTAAACTATATATTTCAATCGAACGATTTCCTTTATCATAATCGGATACGTAAAACTTATTTTTAAAATCTATATATGTGCAAAATCATTGTAGCAGCGACCATCACTTGATGAGTTTGTCATGGGGACTTATTAACAAAGCAATTAGTTGGCCCATTTCTTTTGTTAACAGATACATACAAGTTTTACACATCTAAATAGACAACTAGACAAAGGACAAATAATAGTGGGGTTTGGGTTAAGGGTGAATATTCTAATGCTGCTAAAACAACCATTGATTGGTATGGAGTGCTTAAACAAATTATTGAATTAGAATATGCACACGATGATCCATCTAATCATGTTGTACTTTTCTGCTGTGATTGGTATGATCCAAATGGAACTCGGATTCACCCCGACTACAAGATCACTAAGATTAATCCTACAAGGCGGTATAGGGGGTATGATATGTTCATTGTTGCTAAAAGAGAAAAACATGTTTATTACGCAAACTATCCAGGAACTAGCCAATCAAGTTGGAAAGTTGTGATGAAATGCAAACCAAGTGATTGAATTGAGTTTGGCGACACAGAATCTTTAGACAATACATTTGATCAAGCATACCAACTGTCGAAGCTAATCCCTACAACGATAATTGTTGAGTCTCCATTGCCTACCATATTAGGTAGCAGTACATTTGATAATGACCCTGACATAGTTGAACTTCCTAACCTCCAACAACATGCAAGTAATGAAGAAATTGATGCATAAAATGATAGTGAAGAAGAAGAAGAGTTTGATGATGAATTTAGTTTTGAAAATTACGATGACAATTTTGAACTTTTAGAATAGTATATGTAATTATTTGAGAATTTGTAACACAATTTCATTTGAATATTTATTAACTTTGAATGCACAAATTCATTTTTAGTATTTAATTATTTATAAGGATAATTTATTATTTATGTATTAAAATAAATAGATAAATATTTGGTTCTATGTTCTAGTTAATTATTTATTATATTTAATAAAAACATTAATTGGATTAAATGTACATTTATTTAATTAAATTTTAAATTAAACCTTTTAATTTTAGATGGAATCTCATATTTTGGTATTAGATAACTATTAAATTATTTATTATATTTAATAAAAATATTATTGAATTGAATATTTATTTAATTCAATAATTATATAATTATATATTTATTTCATATATAATTTATAGAGTTAAATAAATGATAAAATTAAATAATAATTTAATTAATTTTTTATTTAATTAAATAATAATATTATTAAATATTTATTTAGTATATAATCTATTGAATTAAATAATAATTTCATAATTTAAATAATAATAATGTTTTAAAATTAATTATCTTTACCATCGAACATTACCCACGGTAATGTACCAATGGTATTCATTTCACAATAGTAATATAATATTCATAATTACCACCGATTGGCGGCTCTAAATTGAAACAAGGGTATGTAAGAAGCTTGGAATAACATATGAATCCATGCTAAGACACTCCTTGGGTATTCAAGCACAAATTTGAGGTTAATGAGACCACTGGGTGGCCTGTAACATCCCGACTTTTTCCTTCACTAAAACGTCGCATAATAAATAATACGACTATATTAATGAGGAAAAGAGGAAATAAAAAATGAAATAAGATTCCAATATTTATTTTATCCCTGCAATATTAGTTCAAAAGAGTAAGTTGGTGATCTTGTGACGTCCGGTGACGTTCGGGTCGAAATTAGGGTTTTATTATAATTTAAACACGACTCACAGGAGTCTGTAGAATATATTAATATGAAAATAAATTCAAGACTATTCCAACTAAGATTTAAATATTAACGAGAAAAATTAATAGGTCACAACGGTATGCCCAGAATATTTTTAGGACGTCCGGACATAAATAATTAATGAGCGAACATGACCTAAAATACACTAAGGGCAAAATTGGAAAGAAAGTATGACCAAGGGCCATTAGAAGACACGGCCAGCCCCTCACCCCCGAAGCCACACACACAAACACCAAAGCTATTCATTTTTCTTCTTCCTAAGCTCCAAGACCCTAAGCTCCATAATCCTCCAAGTTTGACTATCACTCTTTGCTCTTCATCATCATCAATCACTCTCAAATTCATTAAGGAAACAAGCTAGCATCAAGGTTAGGAGTTGCTCTTCAAGTGGAAGCAAGGACATCAAGTTCTATAACCCTAAATCTCCATAACCTAGGTTTTATTCTTTCTTGACAAAGAAGCTTTCAAGCAAGCAATCAAGCTTCAAGTTCATCCTTTTCCATCATCCAACAAGCTCTTTAGGATGTGGGTAACTCTAGTTCCTCACCTCTTTGATGGTGAATGATGTTTATGTGATTTTATGTATGTTTGATGATTATGTGATTTGTGAACACACATGCTAGAAATGATGTTAGGATGTAGGAAGATGATTCTGAAGGGTCTTGTGACCTGGATTAGCTAAGATTATTATGTATGGAATATGTGTAAAACTCATGTAGGGTTCCATGGAAGCAAGGAGAGAAAAATGGAAGAAATGGGGAATTCGGTTTTCAGTTTCGCCCAGTGACTGCTGAGCGGCCTCTGGCGCTGCTGAGCGGACCACGTGAACTCCAGAGCGCTGAGCGGGAGGCGGTTACCGCTGAGCGGTCTGCAGGCCACGTGGAAAGTCTGAAAAGATATTTTCTTAAAGGATAAAAGTCGGTGGAGATATTTTAAAAGTTGTCAGGCCGCTGAGCGAAGGGATTCTGAGCGATAAGAACTCCTATCGCTGAGCGAAGCTGTATTCAGCACTGAGCACTATAGCTCAAACCGCTGAGCAGACCACAGTTTCTGCTGAGCGGATTGAAACCAGAATGATTCATGGAACTCCTCTTGAGGCACATAATCTGCTGTTTGATGCCGTAGATAAGATTGATAATTGAAATGTACGCAGTTCATGCTGTATGTGAATGTAAGTGACTATGTGAAGTATATGCTGTAGATGAATCTGTGAGTGATGTGTAATCTGTGATATAATCTGTAGTTCTTCATGCATTCATGTTGCCCCAAGTCAAAGGATTAGAAGTAAATCTGAGATAAATAAAGATTCTGAAATGAACCATAGGGAACAAGTATGCTATGCTGCAGGTACCCAATATGCTGAAAAGGACCAATGCCCAATGCTGCTGAAAAGGCTAAATGCCATATGCTGAAAAGGGCCAAGGCCCAATGCTGCTGAAATATGGCTATATGCCACATGCTGAAAAGGGCTAAATGCCCAATACTGAAAAGGCTATATGCCCATGCTGAAAAGGTCGTGATCACGTGAGCCACTATGATCCCACTTCAGGAGGTCGAGGCATCCTGAATGTGGAAGCCCGCCACAGGTGGTGTCGAGATGGCATACCTGGAGGTGTGCGGTTACCACGCCTATGCATTGTCGAAAGGGGGCAAGCTTAGGTGGGGGTACAATATCCGCCCACTGTCGAGGGGTCCCGAGGGGGCACACGGCAGGTGGAAGCCCACCGCAGTGAGGTCTAGACAGTGTCGGCCTATACTGAGGGTGTGAGGTTATTCCGGCATACTAGTGTCAACAGAGAACATTATTATGGTGGGAATAACACCTATTCTGTTATGCTGCTGTATTCTGTCATGCTGTTACATTCTGCCATGCCGCTTTATTCTGTTATTCTGTTACATTCTGTTAGATATGTTATGCTGATAATTCTGTCATGTTTATGCTGATGATTCTGCTACATGTATTCTGCTGAATTCTGTTATGTCTATATTGGATAACTATGTGATGTACATTCTGGTGATTCTGTTATGCTGAATGTACTCTGATTATATGCTGTTATTCAGTTTGATTGGACTATATAGTCTGCTGTTATGCCGTACCGTCAAGAGCACGCTCAAGACGGATTTCACGAAATGTTAATCAGCACGAGAATTTAGTAAGTAAGAGTAGTTCCCCTGTCACATATTAATGCAAATAAAGCCGTTCAGATAGGCCAGATAATAAATAGTAGGGACTTTAGTATGTATGTTCACTAGAGATCTCTGAGCGGCCTGAAGTCCGGCATAATCTGATACGAGACTCAGGAACTAAAGTTATTTCCACTGAGAACCTACCGTTCTCATNAATAAAAATATAATTTAATTGAATATTTATTTAATTCAATAATTATATAATTATATATTTATTTCATATATAATTTATAGAGTTAAATAAATGATAAAATTAAATAATAATTTAATTAATTTTTTATTTAATTAAATAATAATATTATTAAATATTTATTTAGTATATAATCTATTGAATTAAATAATAATTTCATAATTTAAATAATAATTTACATAATAATAATTGAATAATAATGTTTTAAAATTAATTATCTTTACCATCGAACATTACCCACGGTAATGTACGAATGGTATTCGTTTCACAATAGTAATATAATATTCATAATTACCATCGATTGGCGGCTCTAAATTGAAACAAGGGTATGTAAGAAGCTTGGAATAACATATGAATCCATACTAAGACACTCCTTGGGTATTCAGGCACAAATTTGAGGTTAATGAGACCACTGGGTGGCCAATGGGGCTCCTGGGGTTTAATTAACAACTAGAGGCTCAGGGAAAGGCTTTTTCCTTTTTCAAATCACTCAGTTGACCCTTTAATTGCTAGACTAAGCCCCTCAAATATAATTAAATAAATTATCTAACTATTTACGTCACACAAAATAAATGCAAAGAAAAGGTGGGTGTTACAATGTGCATTTTTTTTGCCTTTGCATGTGTACTTGTTCAATAACTTTAAATATTAAAAAGCCCTATAATATGGAGGATATTAATAAAGAGACAAGCTAAAAATGTTAGTGAATATAAGGGAGGCTCATGACTATTGAGTTTTTGAAGCAATTTACTTAATGGTTTAAATTAGAACAACTACATTCATGTAAATTTTACTCTTGTAGATTTAGTCCATCTAATTTCAAGTATCTGATCCCTAATGTAAATGGTTTGTTATTTTTATTGACTATAAAAAAAATACTGTAGTTTTGGTTTTACATAACTTACCTAACCAAAATATTACAAAGCTTTTGTAAATAATTGTAGTATGTTGTATCTGATTGATTAAATTGAATGCAAAATTAAGCCAAAATAATTTCAACATTATATAGACTAGTTACTTTTTTTAGTTAATAAAAATTAATTACATATTATTACCAAACTTTACCAATTTTAAATTAGTGAGTGTTAGTGTGTGTGTGTGTGTATTTAAAAAAATTAAACTGACGAAATATGGGTTCATGGGTCAATCTAAAATAACCTGAATAAAAATGGATTAATATTTTACTATTCGAAAAATAACATAACAAAAATGATTCAACCTAATGTTACCCAACTCAAATGGATTGGACCAGCTCGTTTTAACACCTCTAGCGTCGCCAATGGTGGTCCTGGTGGACATTGAAAGCAAGAATAATTGTTTTTTAATTAAATTTTTAATTGATTAATTCCACTTAAATGTCTCAATTTTTGCACTTGGTGGTGTATTCACAAGTTTGTGGATAACTTGGAGCAACGTAGAGTTGGGAGTTTCTCACATTTTTGTTAGGATGCAATTATGAGTGTAAAGTAAAATTTTACATTAGTTGATGATAAACTAAATAAGATATATATAAGTGAAATGATTTATAAACTCGTTACTTAAAATTTTTGATCAAGATATGATGTCAAACTCCCTTAAATGATTTCTAGCTTAACCATCCGGGTTAATCTCTTAATTTCGGACAGATACCTCAATATCTATCTATACCATTAAAGGGATATTTAAGTTTATTTATTACTTGGTGTGCAACTTTTTTTCTCCCACTTTTATCCTTATAAATAAATTGTTTAAGATATTTCAACAAGTAAAGTTGTAATTTACTAACATACAGTTTAGCCGTTTCCTACTTGTACGCACGAAAAAAATTACTTGACTATGGTACTAACTAGGTATAAATTCTAAATTATGGTTCTTTTAATTGAAATTGTCAAAATGTGGTCTTTTTGTATAAATCGTCACCATTTATGGTGATTTATTAAAAAAAAATATAAATCGCTACAAATTGTGACAATTTATCAAAATAATAATAAAAAATATGATTAAATAATTTTTTTAGTTTCTAATAAATCGTAAATTTTAGTTTTAGTCCTTAATAAATAATTTTTTTAATTTTAGTTCGTAATAAATTTATTTTTTTCACTTTTATCCCTGTTCTGTCAGCGATTAACGGTTGACATGACAAAAAGTCAAAGTCAACCCTATTTGTGTGACACCTCACTTATCCATGTGATATAAAATAATTTCTTAAATAAATTTTTAATCCTTAATAAATCATAAATTTTGGTTTTAGTCTCTAATAAATAAAAAATTTTAGTCTTAGCCCCTAATAAAAAAATTGGTTTTAATTCTTAATAAATTTTTTATTTTTATTTTTTCTCAAATCATTAGCTTAATCAATTAAGGCTAAAGAAAGAAATCAATCCCCATGTCTCTCCTTATCTCAATCACTCCACTATTTTTTCCATGACCACTACCTCTCACCTACTACCCAACTGTAACTCTCTGCCAAAAAAAATCACATCATCAAGGCAAAAATCACAAACGACATGTCCTCCTCAATAACATCTCTGGTGTGACAAGGTGAGGGATAACAAGATTTATAGTGGCATCTCCATTACTTCCTAACTTACAAGAGATATCATTCATCCCTCGTAAAACTATTATAAGGTCTCAAGAGGAACCACATTTTAGTAATATCTATACCATAATTTACTATTTTGTTCATCTTTTTACCATGTATAAATTTTTTACCATAGACACTAAGTGTTTGCAACAATAATAATAATAATAATAATAATAATAATAATAATAATTCACATGATAAATGAGAAAAAAAATACCAACTTCAACGTAAAATAAGCTTAAATCATTTAACATATATCTCAAAATAGGAAATTACAAATTTACAATACTTAAACCATTAATTAAAAAGAGCCTACATTTCCGTTGCATTAAAAAAAAAAAATAGTCTTCAGTTATATAAAAAGAAAAATTATATTGAATTGGGCCAGATCCTAAACTAACGAGATACTAAAGGTTTTTCTTTTGCTGGTTCCTAAGCAATACATACGAGTTGGATTACGGACTTTAGCCCATAACGTGAACGAGTCATTCATATCAGTGACTCACCATCTCTGCACGCATCTCGACCATCGCCGTCGAGTGACGCCGCCATCCCTCCGTGTCGGCGAGCTCGCGTTTCGCTCCAATCAGGTGCGTTTTGATCTCCGTTCTGTGATTATCCTTTTTCCCCTTTTAGTTTCTCGTGATTTTTTGGTGAGTTTTCTTGTTGCATGTTTTGTATACTGCAACCCTCGGTTGTTTCTCTTTATTTTTGTGTTTCTCTGATTTTGGCTGCATTTCATTTTTTGCCTTTTCTGATTTCACTCTTCTCTCTTCTTTTCTCTCGTTGTATTTATCTTCTGTCTCTTTGTTCTGCTGCTAACCCTGCATCACGTGTATTAGAGAGGGAGTGAGCGGTCTTTGTTATTGTTTTGTGCCAGAAGCGATGTGATAGAACACAACAGGAGAGGGGAAAAAATGGAAAAAAGAATCCATTTGATATATATTTTCACATAAAAGGGTAAAAGGGTTTGGAGAATACACAGAGGAATGCTCCAAAGCACAGTTCAGCTTACCCTTTTGAACCATTTGAATGGTTTCAAGTGCCACTGCTCTTATAGCGCACACACATATATACACACAATAGCTTCTTTCTTTATTCTATTGCCTCTATTTTCAGCAGGGCTTAACTTGGATGCCAGAGACTGATATGAGCTGCAATGGTTTTCTACTTCAGCAAAATGGCTATAAGCCAAGGTTATTGAATTTGAAGAGTCATCCCAGAAGTGCTTGTAGGAAGCAGATAAACTTAGGGTCACAAAGAGTTGCGTGAGGGCAACAAGAAGTAGAATTGAATATTTGATCTTCATTTCTTTTTATGCTTTGGTCATTCAAGCCAATGCAAAATGAGAGACAAATTGAATCATAATATTAATGTTGATGATTTGGTCATTTTCACTAGTTATATATGAAACCAAGAAGCACTTGTGCATGACAGTAGATTGATGAAGGATCAGGTTTAACAGAAATTCAAACAGGTTGATCAATCAAGGATACTGACCTTATTAAAGAGGTTGTTGTCAAGCATGTCATTGTTGTTGTCTGTCACTTTGTTCAATGTAGAGATTGATCTTTAGGAACTGGGATTACTAGTGCTAAATGCTAGAAAATTGATCAGAATTATTTGTTGTTATATGTCTCTTGATGATTGAATGAACAACTAACTAGCTTTGACTTTTGCATTTGGACATCTTGCTTTATAGTAAGGATTATATACAAAGGTGACCATTCAAATTGGCATTAAGTAGTTAGTTAACCAACTTAAACGATTCTGTTCTCAATTTTTTTCTGTTTAAAATGCTTGCTGATAATTATTCTTCCATATTTTTCTGTTCACTGTTTGTTTGTCATTGAATGATAGAGCTGATCAAATAAAGTGAAGAGGTTGAAGTGGAGATATTCAAATAATCAAAGAAAGAATCAAGGATAGCTGATCAATTAAAAGAGCCTGCTGGTTGATTGGTACAAAGACTATCCTGTTATATTATATTCATGTCTTTGTGATTGTTTCAATTGCTTGTTAACTATTGTGCCTTATTGTCTATGTTTTTGTATTATAGTTTATTGTTTTGAGTGAAACCTTAGTTTCCTGTTCGAGATTCAATATCCATGAGCGTGTGTACATTTTTTTACTACTCATTATATTGAATCTTGAATTGTCCAAATTGGACAGTTTGGGAATAAACTTTTTCGTAATTTGTTTTATGTTTGTTTTTTATATCTCAAATTATTTACTTGATGAAATTTTGGTTACTACTAGCCCTTGGGCTTTTTTAACCAATGAGGTTAGATGGTTGATTAATTAGTTTTCAATTGACACATACACGAGACTTTTCTAAATTTGATAAACAAATTCAAAAATCTCATGTCATCGTCATTGTGCCGTGTGAAAGGAAAGAAAAGTTTTTTAAGTAGAAATTTGTATTAAATTTAAATAGTGTGCACTCGATCTTATCCATTCAAATTTTTAAATAGATATGACTTTTTTAAGTAATGAAAAAGAGAGAATTAAAAGTTTTTACTGTGTTTATTTATTTATATTTTTTAATGATGCTATGTGTTTAGATTTGATTAAATGGTTTTGTATACTAATTATTTTTATTTCAAATATGTAAGTTAACTTTTAGATGACATGTGATGTGAGACGTGTGTATGGAAAAGTCGTTGTAAAAGTAAATGGAAATATACAAGGGTAGTTAGAGACAATAGGGAAGCTATGTTTGACTAGAGAACTTGACCTGAAGAAGTTGCTGCTTTCCGTGAACCACCAACCTAAACTGGTGGTGGTTGTGTGCGTCCAACAGCAAGCGTGACAACCCTGTAGAGTTGCTTTATCCCAAACATCACACTGCAGATTGGATACAGAACCATTCCACAATCCTTTCTCAAACAGTACAAAGGAATATCCTTCGTTATATCACTCAAACACCTCTTGCAATCTTGGCTCAAAAGATCTGGTGTGCGCTGAACAAGGGTATACACGTTCTCACGTGATCCTTCCTCCATGGTCGCATGTTTTCTCGTGAATTTCTTCGTCCCAGCAGGGCCAGCGTACGCCGCCTCAGTCACTGTCTCGCTCAGGGTGTTAGGCAACAACCAGCCGTAGCTTCCTTCCTTCGTTGAATTCGTTGTCACGCTGTAGTTCATGAACTTGTGCGTAGGCCATTCCTCCACGGTGGAGAAGAAATAACGGCTGGAATAGCGAACTAAGCACGTACCAAATTATGGCCTCTTTGGAGTTTGGACAGCTTGAGGCTATTTTTTGAGTGGCAGTTGCTATGCAGTCTTGGTATGTTTTGCTGGTGACATCACCACGGCACATGAACATGCCGTAATTGGATCCGCTGGGGTCTTTGTCTGCGGTGGTGAGGTTGTAGAATTCGGCGGCGGCGGCGTGGGAAGAGAGGGAGGTGAGGAGGGTGTGGAGATTGGATTCGTAGGTGCTAATGGGAGGGAAGATTTTGTTGGTTGAGCATGTGTGCTTCAGGTACTCGAGTTTATTATTGGCTTTGGTTACGAAAAATTTGAGGAAGGTGAGAAAGCATTTTTTGGGCCTATGGGCTCCATGGGCCGTGTCAGCCCAAGTTTGCTGATAACATTATTGGTAGTCATTTTTAAAGTATAAAGACAGAAAGAGAAAAAAAAGGGTTTGAGGCTAGGCCCATGGGCTTTTTTGGGCCAGTGGCCGCCATGTTTGCGTCAATCAGCCAACTCTAGAAAACAAAAAGGAAAAAAAAATCAAATTTTTTACTTAGGGTGGACCCATGGGCTAGACTTGGCCCTATGGGCTTTCTGTCTATGAGGCTTCTGAGCCCTGCGGGCTTTTTGGGGGCCCAAGTCCTTTTACGCCCATTGAAAATAGGGCCTAATAGGGGAGGGCCCCCTATTTTGACACTACTACCAGTGAGTGATCCCTTCACTTGGCAAACCCGCTCCATCTGGAAGAGTGATCTCCAATCCGCACCGCCGCTGTTGCCGTTTCGTCGCACCACTGCTGCTGTTTCACTGTCACACTTCTAAACCTTGAATCCAGGAATTAGGGCTTGCAAGTGAAAAGCCTTTGATCGGGATAGTAGCTACAACTTTCTCACATTAGAATAGAAATTGAACAAGATTTGGACCCTATTGTTTCGGTGATTCGTGAGTTTTATTCACTATGCTGTTATTTGGCTGGGATTGTGAAATTGTTATTGTTTTGCTTAAATTTTTTCTTTTTCTGCTTATTTTTAGGGATTGGAGGCAAAAATGAGAGTGGTTCAGAAGTTTTTCATTACATCCCTGTTCATGTGGGCTGCTCCTATTACAATCTTGTACGCTTTTAACCATAATCTGCTTCCTGGTATGATTTGAGTGCTTCAACTTTTTTCCCCCATGTGATTGTTGGTTTTTGTTGTAATCTGTGTGCTTGATAATTTCTCTCTAATTAATTAGCAGACTAAATGAAACTTGTTTAAGTGGAAGGATCTATGTAAAGTCTTCATATTATTTTAAAGCAATCTTTGTTAGCTATTCTATTTTGTTCTTTAGGAGGTTTCTTTTCTTCGTCTAGTGTCAGAAAATGATAATGAGAATATCGAGCTTGACAAATAATGATCCTAAAGGGAAATGTTTTTGCTTCGTAAACAGTATAAGTTAGAATTTGTCTTTCCAAGCCATCAGAAAAATTGTAGTAAGCACATTTGATTTATTTATAGGGGTACGCACGCTTTTTCTGTAATTGTTTTGTGTCTGTTCTTTTTTATTCTTGACAAATAGACTTAGGTTCATCATACAAGATGCAACTAATTCATTTTCATACATCACTGCTTGTAGTATTGAGCTAATCAAGTTTGCCATTCACACCCCATGAATCCGCATTGACATATAAGTGGGAAAATAAAAAGAGGGCAGAGCGCTATATGACAGAGCTGTGATTGTTGACTTCAGTATGTCATAATTGCCTAACCTCAAGTGTTGAGGTTCGGAAGAATTTATGGTTATTATTGCTAAGCACATTTAAAAATGGTAGTTTGTCAATGCATTTTTGATACCTGCTTTGAGTCAGTACTTCAAAATGCTGATCCATATCAACTCAATTCTTTAATAGAGTTACTACTGGCTCATTTGAATTAGTATTCAGCTGTCCATCTGGACTGCCATCTAAATGAATATTAAGGCTCTTTGAATTTAGAGTTCCGTTTGTGTTATTAGTTGGGCGCTGTATCTCACTTTGAAGTTTCTCAACTCCAATTCAGAAATATGCCCTTGGAAATTGGAATGTAAGTTGTAAAAACCACCTTACTTTGTGCCCTTGTCTGTAACAGGAACAGCCAATTTGTCCCCTTACTCTGTGACACTAGTGAGCGGGTTTCTTGCTGTTATATCAGTTAATCTTGTCATTGCATTTTACATATACTTGGCAATGAGAGAACCTGCTGATAAACATAAGCCTGATCCGAAATTTCTCGCTGAGGCCAAAGCTAGTGTGAACCAGATTACGGGAGATGCTCAGCAATCTTCCCCGCCTGAGAAGAAAGAACAGTAGGATGGTGTTCTTAGGCCTCTTTGTTGTACTCACGCCCTGTCCATCTCAGGAAGGAGAGGGGAGAACGGGGATGAAGGGAGAAGGTCGTGAATTGTGCGTGCCTGTCATGCCTTTGTTATGAATTTTGGCATATGTTGTTTGACAGCATTCTATGTATGAAGTTACTTTCAGCTCAAAATATTTGTTACAATGTAATTTTGTTTGACTTTTGATTTATCTGTGTTGGGAGAATTTTTATATGGATTCAATTTATTTGCAAAATTACACAAATTTAATCCATGAAAAATTCTCATTTTTACCTCGTATCGAACATGGAAATGGGATTTAGGAAGACCGAAGAATATCAAATTCATTTGCTAGAAGACATCAAGACATCTAAGAGGCTTGAATGCAGTATCACCAATCTTGATACTTGAGTTCATCTGAGACAAATCATTAAAACTGCGAGAAATCTTGGAGATACTTTGTGCTTGAAAGAAGAGCAATAAAAAGGGATCAAAAGATAATCAAATTGGGCAAAACAATAAATAATAGAATGACAGTCTTATTCAATTAAACATCTCAAATGTCAGCAATACTACAACGGCTAAAAAATTTTGGTATGGTAAAAAATTTTGGTGTGGAAACTTCTATGAAGCACAAGAGTGTGTGGTATATTGTCGTAGTTTTTAAAATATGGTAAAGCAACATAAATCGCCAAAAGAAGTAATGATTTACATTAAAAAAAGAAGGTAATAAGTAAATTGGGCGATTTATATTTTAAAAAACAAGTAGCACGTAAATTACTAGAAGAAATAGTGATTTACATTATAAAAAAATTAGCAAAAAGAAGTGGCGATTTACCAAGAAAAATAATAGAAACTAATGGTAGCAAGACGACGTGACAATATGTAGTGTTGCAGCTTTGGTACGTGACACCATCTGACAATGGAAGAATGACACGACAATATTTGCATACATCTCTTCAATATTTACTGATGTTGAATAAAGACTATTTGCATACAATATGCATAACACACATGT
Organism: Nissolia schottii; assembly: GCA_003254905.1. NCBI lineage: Eukaryota > Viridiplantae > Streptophyta > Magnoliopsida > Fabales > Fabaceae > Nissolia > Nissolia schottii. Next base: position 279,992 of record QANU01024730.1, read on the forward strand.
TCAAACACGGATATCTCAGCTATAAAATACTTGCCTCAACTTCTTTACACTTGTACCGCCTCACCATTCTCCTCTGCTCTTTTACATTTGTGATTGCATTTGATTAAAAAAAAAATGAATGATGTGAGTGTTGATGTTTTTAATTTATTGTGATGGATATGTAAAAAGATCTAGTAATGAAGGGTGTGATATTTATATGTGAAAATTCAATGTTATAATATCTTTTGCACACTAGCACATTTGTAGATTTAAATGATTTAATTAGTGAGTTATTCTAGAGGAAAGTAATGAAAATAAGACAGGTTATCAATTTCACTAGTAAATGGGATATTACAATATAGACCTGTTCTAATAAAGAACGGCATCCAAATGCAACAAATTCTTTAGAAACATCGGCTTTTCCAAGAATATATTGCTGCAATTGAGTTGTTTGCCAACTTTAAAGGAGATGTTGGTTAGGATGAGGAGGAGGTTGGCCGCAATTCAAATCCGCTTGGACTACATTTTGTCAATTAGACAGGTAGAAGTTCAAATCTAACCAGGACTAATTTTGTCAATATGGTTGGAGTAAAACTGATAGAGATAGTAAGATCTTAAAAGATAACATTATAAACTCATTTGCATCCTATGGGAACCTTTCCTTCAGGTAAATCCACCAATTCCTAGGTATTATTTTGCTGCAAAGCTGATATCTCAGCTGTCATGGCTTCCCTCCAGCAAGCGTGCTTAACAACTTGAGAATAGCATGTAGGCTTAGTAGCAGAAGATAGATTGAGGGTGTAATGCTTATGAGAAGGACTAAGCAGATCATAAGAGAGAAATGACTGAATAGGATATGCAGATGTAGAAACATGTGAGAAATTGCCTGAAATTAGATTGCAGTGGTAGTCTGTTGAAAGCTTTTTTGCACTCTTTCTATTGTTTTTCCTATCTACTGTTTTGCTTTCAAATCCTCAAAGGATTCAATTGCAGTACAACGGATGGGTTGTTCTCCTCTGACAGTTGTGATAAATAGTCAGTGAAATAAGCTGTGATTGACATTTCTCCTTGCTTAATTGCATATAGTTCATCTTGTAACTCAGCAATTCAAAATGAATCACCATCAAAATACCTATGTCTCAAATCTGTCCACAATTTAGCAGCATTCTCTATCCACATTACTGATTTCAGAATTTCGTGGTTCAAGGACTGATGAATCCAGGAAATGACAAACGTATTGCATTTATCCCAAGCAAAGAATAGATTGCTTGTTACGTCAGGTTGCTTCAAGGATCCATCAATAAACGCAAGTTTATTCTTAGATTTAAGAGCCATCTGCATGGATCTAGCCCAAGCATGATAGTTTTGGTTTGTCAAAGTTAAGGAAATTAATGCACAACCTAGATTTTCCCCTGGATGCAGGAAGTATGGGCTCTTAAGGTCTGTCATGGCATTGTATCCGTTATTGTTGTTGTTTACATTGACAAGTACTTGTTCAGATCTACCACTCTCAGAGATTGGCGATGATGATGTTGTAATTGGTGGAACCTCCATGAATTTCAATTCAAATAGCTAATTCAGAAGCTAGCTATGAGCTAAACTCACCAGACTTGTGCTCAGCAAACTATCTAAGAACCTCAAGGAAGAGCTTGTTAGTTGCAAGATTCCGAGAATCAGTGATATCAATTACTCAGATGCTGTTGAATTTTCAAGAAATCCTGAAATTTAGAGTGAATTTAGCAGGAATTCGAAAATTCAGTGCTCTGAGTTGCAGATCAAGGAAAAGCCAAGTGTGATGATGAAAAACTTTGAAAACCTTGGATGAATGAGAGCCATTGTATGATTGATTGAATTAAAGCAGAAACAAATTACGAAATTGAATTCTAATGGAGCAGCAGAGCTTCAAATCTGAAGCTCTAAATCCATGTAGAAGTTCAAAACCATTGTGCAATAAGATGAACACACTGCAAGAAATTGAGAGAAAGTTGAGAGAAAACGAGAGAAAATTGAAATGGCTCAAATGATGAATTCTGTAAAATGAATCTCTACATTACCCTGTGAATGAGTACAACTTACATACAAGTTGATTCCTACTGTAATTACAATCAAATTACAATGAAATTACACATGAAATTAAATTAACTAACTTAACAAACATTAACAAATCCCACGTGCTAGCTAACAACCTTGAGGCATAACGGCCACCATAACAAACTTCTTTCTCTGCACTTTGCCTCAGTAACAGACTTCCATCTCTCTCTGCATCTTGCTTCAGTTCATTGTGCTTTGAACTTTCAATAGGCTGCTTGCTAAGCTTTGTTGTTCTTTCACCCCTGCTCACACAGATCACTATCCAACTTACCACCACTTCTACCCACACCACCCACAAAACCAACCTTTCCCATGAGAAATGTATCACCAGCAGAAATGTAGGACAAATTTGATGTATTTATTATTGAAAGACAAACTTAATTTAAGTATATTTTTATGAGATCGAAAATAGATAACCCTTATCATAATGAACATATGTTAGTATGAGTTCTGTTATTTTGATCCAAAAATTAGAACATATGTTAGTATGAGTTCGTTATTTCGACCCAAAAATTAGGGACATTAATGAGATACTTCAGTCTAAAGTGGTGTGAGATCATTTTTTTATGTGGGTTAGGTCAAACACAAAACGAGAACTACATTCCAGTTATATGAGAAAACAGGATGTTTGCCCTATTAACTAACAACACTAGGGACAGAAAACTAAGAACAATATCATAAAATCGGAAGCTCCTGGGACAAACGTGGCCAAAGTAGTGTGAGATCTGATTATAATAACTTACGTCAAAAAGAACTTTGGTTCACTCTAGGATGTTCATTTGATGTTTTTATTTATGTAAAAGAAAAAAAACATTTTTGTATTGTATCTCAATATATTCATTCCAAAAGAAAACAAAAATATTATTTGTAAACCACAAAAACGGTCACCTAACAGCCACAGAAATGGAGAAATAGACATTACAAATGAACAATATTAAATGCACGCGTGTAAGGGTAAGCAGAAATATTTGGTGGCAATATTTGTTTCTCTATTTTATAACAATATTAAACTCATGCATGTACAGACACATAGAAATATTCAATGACAATGTTTGTTTCTCTGTTATATAATATTTGTTTATCTATTTTATAATGTTTATTTCTCAATTTTAGCGATTGTTTTGTAATGTACTGATAGCGGGCAAAAATAATGATATATCAAATCTAATCAATAAAACAAAAAATAAAAAGTCGCGTTTCTCATTTATTATTTGCTTTGTTTTGTTATGGGTACTGTCTCAGATACAACAGTCATTCCCATGTGTGCTGTTTCATGCACAAAAAAAGCCCCTGATTACGATGTTACCCTTATGCCAGCCACTGATATTGGTGGGTCGAGTGTAGCAAACCAATCAAATACTCGATTCTTTTAGCCAAATGCGTAGACCCTCAAGATGATATTAAACACATGCAGCCTAATTCGAGTGAAGTATTATATGAAATTACAGCTCATCTTCACTGTATACAGTTCAGCCATGTTGCCTATATATAGAATCATACAATCTCATCTACCAGTTCTAATAATTGAACTTTTCCCTGGGAGGGTGTAAGGTTGTAGATCAATAGGTCATTTCATAATACCTCTATTGAAGAATATATATAAAATAATTGGTAACTTTAGAGAATACGTGAACTTCATGATGTAACGTTAAGATCAAAGATCCACAACCCCTGAAATGCAAGTTCGTAGATAGTTAAGTGGAGGATGCAGTGTTACTGCACAAGAAGTGCCTTTTTCGCGTAGTTCAAGCATGTTGTCACCAACTACGTTTGATCTATCTAGCAAGAGGCAAGTCAGTTGACATAAACCAATAGTGTTCACACGTGTGCATCAATGGCTTTTCTAGTCAATTTTAAAAGGCAGTGATTACTCCTTAACCAGTGGTTAACCTAATCCTAATGATGTAACTTATTCTCCAAATCTACGTAGTTAATACAACCCCCCCCCCTCCCCACACACTGACTCAATCACTCAAACTCAATTTTTTGCGTTATCTAGAAAGAAAATGCTTCCTATATAGCAAGCCATTGTTATAAAAACTAAGGATTACTGCTATCAGGTAACCATGACACACAAAGCTGAGAAACTACGACTGGGTCCTCAAACCCTGACATTCACATTGGAGTGAATTTATAAAAGCAAATCAATTACTAAAGTGAATCATAAAGAGGGAAATCAGGAAGTTCTAATTTTTTAGAGGTGTCTAAGTACTTTTGGTAGAAGTAACAATCTATTTCCTTTAAGACAAATTGCGTTGGGAAACAATGTTTCTCCTTTTGTAGTGAAAAAAATGTAAACCAGACAAGCAAGGATACGGCTGAAGAAATGTAATTTATATATCTATCAAATATCAATAAACGTGACATTCGTAACCACAGCTAGGTAAAAGAATACATAATAAATCTTCGGCTCAATACGTGCTTCAACCGCAACTCAAATCATCTCAATTGTCGCACTGTATTTACAGAAGAAAATGACAAGCAAACCAGGAAATCATGAAGTAAAACCAAGTTCATGCAGGTGTCATGAAACAAGACCCTCTCGAGCAATACTGGTCACACGAAGTACAGCTTGAGCACTTAAAGGAGAAAGTTTTGATTGACAAAAGTTCTCCCAAGATCCCCTCTCTGGTTGATCAGAGACTCTAGTTTCTTGATGGTCGGAGACAGTAGCCTCTGGATGATCAGAGACAGTAGTCTCTGGGTGATCAGAAACAGTAGTGGGCATGACATCATGAAATTTCTCATATACATTTTGAAGCTCAAGAAGTAGAGCTCGAGCTGCTTCCCTGGACTCAGGGAGCTGGTCACTCAACTGAGATGCAGCTACTTGGATCAATTTGTCAATACCATATGTCTTTATGCCTTCTGCACCCTGTTTAATAAATCACAAGGATATAAAACAGAAGATGTTAACATCCCGTTGCAGAAAGTACACAGGCCCTATTCATTACCCTTTCTTTCTACTTCACCAGTATCGCTTTCAAAGTTCAACTGGAGAAAAGGCACGCAATTAACTCAATAATGTATCCGTCATTTAAATCTTTATAGAAAAATCTCACCTTTCTATGTATTTTATTCAAGAACTGATCTAAACAATAAAAAAGAATAGCAATAAATAAAATTAACTTCTCATGGCAGACACATTATAAAGATTCAGCCATGCAGGTATCATGACAATAAAGTAACAAAAGAAGCGCAAATATATAACAGAAATGCATACAGGACATATGTACATTAAAACTTGATTGTTCTATAAACTATTTCAGTGCATCACACCTTAGACTAAAATATGCATAAGGTCTTTACTACTAGTAGGTACAAACAAGCGTTAAATTAGCATGTGATGATTTGATGTATATACATATTTATGTATTTATCATTCATGTATCATTAGGACAGTTAAGGCAGTTACACTGATGGTTATGCTTACATGACAATCAGTTAGAAGTAGTTACACTATAGCTAGTTAGTTTGGTAGATGATAGCTTGTACACAAGACTCACTTGTACTCTCTAATCAGTTCAGAATAGTTCATTCACTCATTTCTCTCTGTGCTGGGTTCCACCATATCTCTCTCATTCTCTGTGTTCATCGCAAGTTCATCACTCGATTCACATCATGAAGCCTGTTATATGTAACCAATATTCAAAGAAAACTGTTTGGGCATCTTCTTGATCAGCAAAAAGTTTATCCTTCTATTTACAAAGCAATGTTTGGCAGCAGGCAACATATTAACAAAAATATGTATACATTTACTCGATGTTTGATCGTTCATGAGAAACCATTCCTCAGACATAGACATAGGAAGCTTCACTGGATAAACATGGGACAGATGCAGGACCCATTAAAAATTCAATCAGATGGCCCAAATCAAGGTAGACAAGATCTTGAAATTTCAACATGAATGATGACTAAGGTTTCTTTCCAAGCATCATTAATCAGTTTCCTAAAGTTTTATTTACATTTCTTTTGGCGGCAGAGGAAATCACTTCATAGCAAATAATTCTTTATATAAATTGCAACTAACAATCATCAATATGAGCATGTCTTATATTCGTACCAGTCGGGGAACACTTCGAGAAAAGCACGTTGATGCCTTTGCGCGAATTCGAGGATTCCTATTCTTAAGATATGGCTGCAATTTTGGTAACAAAGACATCGGGGAAATCCAAGTAGTCATTGCTATCAAGGCTTTTTCAGCTGCTTCGCACACAAAGCGTTTGTCCTGCGAAGACTTGAGAAGAAGCTGTACCAGCTGCATATCACATGGAAAAACATGTTAATATAATAACTATACTATCAAGTGTAAAATGATATTCGAAAATGCTCAAGTCATCCAATTAACCAGTACACACACGGAGTGTTGACTTACCAGAGGATCCAATGAATCTATTATAAGATCATTATATGCACTGAAAATGTCTGCAGATGTCATGATGGCAGTTTTGATAACAGCACTTCTTGGATTTTTTAGGGCCTTAGCAACAAATATGATCACATCCCCCCTGTTTACCAGACAGAATATAAATTAGGGGGGGAAAAATCCAAACAAAAACTGTAGCACATCAACAATATTCCAACCAGAAAACATACACAACTTTGATACTTACAACACGTCAAGCAATGCTTCCTTATGAAATAAGGATAAACGACGTACATTATTGAGTGAATCACAAACCAGGACCCAGTCCTTTGAGTCAAGTCCAGCTAAGAGGTTCTGTAATAAAAGTTGAATTTCTTATACAACAGTAGGGAGCAAATATATTTATAATTAAAATGAAAATGAAAACACCTATGATATAAGGCAACACCAATGTCGATGGTTATCAACTTTAAACCCATATATTCCCTTCCGGACAAAACAATGAATAAAATAATACCTTGAGACAAGTGTCAATATCTTCTAGATCACTTAGGTTCTCAGAGTCAATGTATTCTACTTCTGCAATTCCAATCTCTACACCAGAATTGACATTCACAGCTTGTTTACCATTAATGGGAGGAGAAACCAAGGAGGGAGAATTTTTTTCCTTTTGCCGTTCTTTAATATTTTCACTAGCATTATCAACAGGAGACTTCGTTAAAGATGCTTTACTGGAGCTCTCACTCTTCCTTTCAGTTCCAGGAATTGTATTGAGATCCCTAAGGGCTTTCTCAGACATTCCTGTCAGCTTTAGTCTGAGACCAAAAAGAAGACAACCCAAAATTCAATACTAAGAACTATTCAAAACACCATGTAATTTCTCAAAAAAGGTTCAATGAAAGACTGAATTTAACAACCAAAAACAAATTCTCAAGTCAAGATCTGAACTTAACCAGAAGTTTCAGTCAGAAAAATATGGTGCACTGCAGTGTCATGACCCCCCCCCCCCCAAAATAAAATAAAATAAAGAGGCATCACTGGCTCACTCCATAGTATGAATTTTTAGTTTTTTTCTCCTCATTTTCACTCACTCCTAATTTTCCACATCTCCTGCTCTCCCTAATCCTCCTACTCTGACTCAGATTCTCTTCTGTCTTCAGTCTCACTTATCTGTAAAAGCGATTGAAATTCAAAGGGATCATTCTTGCAGCAACAGCCAAATCTCAATCTCAGGACAAATTCCAGAATTTACACTTCAAATACACACACAACTAAACCCAGATTTTGCAAATCACCGACACAAACACCTCTCTCTCTCTACTCAGAGAACAAGAAACCAAGTTCCCTCAAGGAAACACAATTCCAATATCCAAGCATTAAACACGATTGAGGAGAGTTAATTAACATTTAACACCGACTAACACAGCATGATTAAGGAGATCACAATTGAACAAAGAATCAGATAAACCGACAGATTCAATTGAAGCTCAGCAGCAACAATAAAATTAAATCTGTAAAATTACAAAAGAAAATAACTAAATTATAAAAAAAATTAAAAAAATACAGCAAAATGCAAAACTAAAGAGCAAGATCTCGCTCTGTGCTGCACTATACTGATGAGGAATCACTGGCATTTCAGTCAAAAACCCTAACATTACCGCATTCGATTTCACAGACGGCCAAAAAACAAAACGACACAGTAATCAATAGCGTTTCGCGTGCGGATCACAAGCACGTGCTCAATTGCAGTGTGAAGAGAAAGGGGGGAGAGAGAGAGAGTACCAGACGAAGAGACGGAGAAAGGGTGATGGAAGGAGAAAATGCAGAGAACGCGATGAGTAGCTGAGAACAGAGAAAGCGAGTTGCGAAGACTGAGTAAACTCAGTGTGAAGAAGAACGAAGAACGAAGCAGTGAGAGAGAGAGAGAGAGATTTGGTTTTTAGTAACCGGCAGGAGACAGTGGCGAAGGGAAAGCTGGAAACGACGCCGTTTAATGGGCACCCGGACCGTGGCCGGCAATATTGGAGGCTTAATAAATAATAGAATAGAATAAAGGAAAATAAAAAAATTAAAAAGAGAAGATATTGCATGTGATTGTGACGGGCAGCGAAATCAGGTGAACCAAATTAATTTCACCCCTTCTTGTTATTATTATTTTCCCACTCGCTCCCCATCATTTCGCCAAAGACTACTACGGGAAAGAATTAGCTCTAGCTACCACTAACGCGTCAAAATTTGAATTAGATTTTACTAATTTTGAGAGAATTTTGCCTATTTAAATTTTTTGTGTTTTTATCTTTTATTATATGACAAAACATGATAAATTTTAATATGGGAAGATTCATTCCTAATCATAGTTATCAAAATCGCGAGTTAACTCGTAAACTCGTACGAGTTTACGAGTTTAGTTAGCAAAATTGAGTTAACTCGCATGTAAACTCATTTCTGAGTAAAATCGGGTAAACTCGTATAAAGTCGGGTAAAATCGGATAAACTGGTACGAGTTTACCACAGGCAGTTTTTTTTTACAGCTGCACATGCAATCGTGCTCCGTAGTGCCATCGTGCTTCGTTTCTAATTCATCGTATGTATTTTATCATTTTCTCAGAGATCTTTTCCACTAGGGTGCGTGACCTCTGCATCGCTATCTGTACTTTACTGTTTTGAATTGGAGGCATCTTCGTCACATACTCGCTTCCCGTGATGCTTAGTACTATGGGACTCGTTGGTATCTTCGGTATTTATGTTGTTGTGTGTGTCATTTCCTGGATATTTATGTTCTTGAAGGTTTCAAAAACAAAGGGCATGCCCCTCGAACTCATCACCGAATTCTTTGTTGTCTGCTCGAAGCAGACTACTTCTGTAAAAAATGAGTGACATTATTCTTTATATACATTTGCTATGTTGGTTGCTCAATACACCGTCTCTCTCTTGTGTTGATAGATTGTACTTGTCATTAAGTTTATGTGGAGGAAAATATGTTCTTGTTCAAACATATGTATTATGTATTATCTATGAATTGAACTTAGAACTCATATATTTCATCTTCATTAGTGCTTTGTTATGGAGTTAAAAGTATTTATGAATTTCAAGTTTTATTAAATATATTTTTGTAGCATAATAATTTTTTAAAATATTTTTTAATATTTTTTTAATAATAGGTAAACTCGTACGAGTCTACGATCCGAGTTTACGGAAGCTCCACGAGTTTACTTAAACTCGCGAGTTTGATTACCATGTTCCTAACTACAAATCAACTCCTTCCTCTTTTTTGAATTAAAAAAAAGGAAACACCTCACTCTTTTTTAAATCGTTAAAAGATGTGCTTGGTGAAGAGGGTGCAGTAACTTCATGTACAAGTAATAGAGTAACTTACATAGTTAGCTAGTTAGTTTTATTAATTCAATTATCAGTTAGAATTAGATTCCATTTGTAATTAGCCAGTAGTTAAAGCTGAGTTGTATCTCAGTTGTATATAATATAATCACTACACATTTCCACATTCAACTTAATTGAACGAGAACTATCATATTCAGAATCCTCCTTCTCCCTTCATAGAGCTAGCTCACAGTTTTAACATGGTATCGGTTACCATTCAATCCAATTGCTTCAGCATCTCGAAGCCAAGAAAACTCATATTCTCAAGAATTTTCCTTATCCTTGAGCTTTCGTTGAAGTTTTCACTCGGTAAAAGAGTGATTTTACCCCAAAATTTCAATTTCTTGAGAATTTTTCTCAAGATTCTTTAAGGTTTCCATTAATAGAACTGCAGATTCCACTCTCAAATTTATCTTCAGTTTATTCACTTGCTTTGATTCCACTCTCTTTTTTCCTTCTCTCCTCTAATGGCGAATCTTCCTTCAATTGATCCTATAGTGAATCCTTCGAGTCCCTATTTTCTTCACCGAAATGAAAGCCCAGGAGCTTCTCTTATCACTGTCAAGCGCAATGGCACTAACTATCATTGTTGGCTCTGTGCCATGGCATGGCTCTCAAATCCAAGAATAAGTTCTCCTTTGTCATTGTCAATGGTGGAATCACCAAACCATCCAATCACGATCCTTTGTTTTCTCTGCAACAAATTTATTCTAGCATGGATCTCCAGCTCTCTTGATTCCGAGATCATGCAGAGCATTATGTGAATCGACATTGCAGTTGGTTTGTGCCAGAACCTCAAGCATCATGATCACCATGGAGACCTCTATCGTATAGTTTAGCTTCAAGAGGTTAAAGATAACCTTTGGACCTGATTCATGTATCTCGGGGCACTTGAAGGATTTCTCGCCTCATATTTGCAGATGGCCTTCTTCTTTTCTGTAAATCTCGTTATTCGTAGGTGTAGTGCGTGATGTCAGTACTGGATGATTTTTTTCAAACCTCTGGCTTGAGGGTAAATGTGGAGAAATCAAGAGCTCTGTGTTCCAAGAATGTGTCCCATATTCACGGGGATAACTTTGCGGATATTTCTTCTATTTGATTTACCACAAATCTCAGCAAGTATTTGGGTTTTTTTGCCGTTGCATTTTGCTGAAATTATGGAGCGTATTAATAACAAGCTTGCTGGCTGGAAAGGTTCTCGTCTTAACAGAGCTAGTCGTTTGTGTTTTTCTAAAGTTGTTATTTCTTCTGTTCTAGTCTATACCATGCAAGCGCTTTGGGTCCCTCAGGCTAGCTATCTGTGATTCTATTGATATGTCCATCAGGAAGTTTATTTGGTGGGGCAAGGGAAGTGATTCAACCTTGTCTGCTAAGATGTTATCTCCCCTCATAAACAATTTGGTGGACTGGGCGTCCGCCCAACTAGCATTCATTCAGAACACGGATCTTCTTGGTAAGCTTATCTCGACCTTCCTTATGGACCTCAATCCTTTTTGGGTTTCTGTTCTATGACACAAATATGTGAGGAGTGGGGCACTTAATTTCCAACTTTTTTTAATGGTTATTATCCATCTTATATTTGGAAAAGCCTTGTGAAAGTGTGGGCAAGGAAGGTGGGATTTTTCTTATTTACTTCTGTTTCTAGAACTACGGTGTTATCCACTGCCTCCGTGATTGTGAGGATTCTGGTGAGTTGTGGCGTCGTGTTGACCTACTTAGTATGTCTTGGGCGTCATTGGAAGCTGTTTGTTGGTTGGATTCATTGTTGGAAAGTGACACCGTTGTTCTCGCCATGACCACTTTTCGGTGAATTTGGAGATATAGAAACAATTTTGTTTTGGGGGATCAATCTTGGTCTCTTTTCAAATTATTACATCTAATGTGGAAAGATTCTTGCTTTATTGTCTCAACTCGATGTATTCCTACTCTACAGCGAGCCTAAACCAGGCTTACTACTGGTTGCCGCCTCTTAGGGATGCTGTGAAGTTGAAAGTCGACACTAGTGTTTTGTTTGCTAATCATTCGAATAGTTATGGTCGTGTCCTCCGCGATAAGAAAGGAACTTGGATCCACGGGCTTAGTGCTTTTTGTTCCTCTTTGGATATGACTTTGGTTGAGTTGTTGGTTATCCATGATGGAGTTATTGCATCAGTCTTGGGACGTGTATGTGTGCCACATCCTCCGCTCAGCTAACCAGATTGCGGTTTGGATTGCTTGCAAGGGGGTTTCTTTCGCCTCAGCTGTTTCGATCCTCCCTTCTCTTCCTCCTGGGGTCCTTGCTTTTTTTGTAGCAGGATAGGCTAGTTAACTAGACTTTTACCTGTTGTTTCTACTTTGTCTTATATTACCAAAAAATTCAAATCAATTGGAAAAGGTCTCTCTTGTGTGAACTAATGCTACCCATTTATATAGTACAAGAATGAATCGTTGCAAGCTTCATCAAGTAACCACATCCAACATAAAGATGGCCAATATAGAGTAACTGCCTGAAATAATGGCTTGATTTTAAGGTATAAAAAGACTTGGTCAAGAAGCCAAAACTGACCCAATGGCTAAAATAATTAATTGATCAATAAATAAATAAATAAATATTAACTTTAAAATATGATTATTAATAAAATACAATTGATGGAACGTTATCACGATGGGACAATATGGTTATAAAAATTTGAAATTTCGATTGTTTCCGTTGAGATGATTTAGTTTTATGTGTATTGTCACTTGCTTTTTTCCCCTTAGAATTGAAATTTTTACTATTTATCATCTATGTTATTTATATGTCTTTTGCCCTCATTACATTTAATCAATTTTATTAGGTATTGTGGTAATAAATTTGGAATACATATTTCTCTAATTAATATATATATATATATATATATATATATATTGTTTTAACATATACATACTATATAATTTTTTTTAGACGCAAGTAATAAATCACGTTCTATTTCTGTTATTTGTTATCAAAGGCAAAAGGGATAATATTTAGCCTTTTTGTAGGATTGAGAACAGTTCTTTGCATTTTACCGAGGTATATGATGGGTGGTTGATGCAACTGCATCTGAATATTAAATTCAAAAATGCCACAGGTATACTAAATTTTATACACCTATACATACATCATTAATAATGCACAAACTTTATTCTCATAAATGCACAAACATTACAAACATATAGATAATATTCTCAATTGTACTTAATTAAGTGCACAAACATTACAAGCATTAAAACACAAACTTTATGTATTTAAGTATAAGGTGTATGTATGATGTATATTTTTTGGTGTACGTGTAGCAGGACTCTATTAAATTATAACATTTTTAATGTTAAATCACTTTAATTTAATTTATATTATTTTATTGTCATTTGAGTCAAGTATCATTGTAACTTTCAATAATAATAATAATAATAATTAAAAAAAAGAATATCAAATATGGTTCTACAATTTGTAATTTTACGAATTTTTTTCAACATTGATCACCTTTGGCTCCTCGCGAGGGGGAAATAAAGAAGAAGAAAATCTTGGGTGCCTCTTCGACTCGGAAACAATGTCACAATCTCTGTTCTTGGTGAGGTGTTTGTCTTCGTTGTTTAGCTCGAGTCCTCCTCGTCAGATCTGGTTCAATTTTTTCTATTTGATTTTGTTTGGGTCTAAGATTGATGAATCTTCTAGTTCCATGTTGATGTGGTAGCGTGACGTCGTACGAAGACCGAAACGAAGGGTTGTGTAGGGGTGCGATGGTGCATGTTGATGTTAAAGGCGCGATGGTCAGAGAGAGGGAAAGAGCGAATGGAGTTGTTGGCAGACGCCTGTGCTAAGGTTGCCGATGGCCGGTGGATGGTGGCAGTGAGGGTGTGATCAGGTAGAGATGGAAGTGAAGCTCAGATTTGGAGAGGAGGGAGGAGGATCCAACACACATCCATTGTTAACCAATTTTACTAACATAAATTCATCTAATCAGCTAACAATACTATTAACTAATGACACTATAAATATTTAATTTCTCAACTTAACTCTTAATAATAAAGTCAAATACCATTTTGGGGGGGGGGGAAATGCAATTCTCCAATTTTAGTTCTACATTTTTGCCTCAAAACGCTATTATATTTGTCTTAAATCTATACCGTCATTTCAAATCTTAACGGATGAGAAACAAGGACCAAATTGGTCACTAAGTGAAGTTGGTTCATTGGAGCCTTTTTCCCTAAATTCATAGAAAGGATGTGCAAGATGTGAGGTGCGGTAAAGGATGTGCAAGATGTGAGGTGCGGTAGAAAAAGCAAAAATTATCCCTTTTTCGGTCATATTCGATCACTTGCAGTATCCGCATTTTACATGTGGTTGTCCAAAAAATATTTCGGACGCATCGCTGTGACCTACAAATTTTCCTTATTAGTAGCTCGGGTTTGGTTAGGGAATTCGGGGATTTATTTCCTCCTTAGTGAATTCTGCGGGCACTGTCAGTATCCGAGAAAATTCCTGATGGGCCCGAAAATCGTCCAAAGGCTCGGGGGAAAATTCACGGGATCCCAATGCCCTATTTTGGCCGAGGTACCAATGTCATTGCCACTACCCACCCACCATTGCATTGTCGCACCACCACCTACTACCCACCACCATTGCCACTGTCACCACCACTACTGTTGCTGCCATCACCATTATTGTCGTCGCCTCTACCACCACCACAACCGTAACACATAAACCAATTTTTATTATTGTTAAGGTTATATATTTATTTATTTTATATTCTTTTATTTCTTTGATTTATTTTATGTTTATTGTTATTTGTTTTTATTTTATTATTTTGGAGAGTATTATAGTAAAATGAGTATATTACCTAATAATCTTTTTTATTTGATAGACATAATACATAAATTTTTAGTTATATTCCATGTCCATACCAAACACTGCAATGTGACGTTATCAACAATTTAAGATATGATAATCTTTCTAAAAGACAATATAGATTATTAGTAATCTTGAGAAGCAATGTGTCAAATGCTACCTTAAATTACGCAGATGCACAAGACACCCTACTTAATGCCATGCATATTAGATGTAATCATATAATAAACAATAAACAAAAGTAATGGTAATGCCTCCAAATTCATCTCCTAGTTATCCCCTAACTACTAAATGGAGTAAAAAATATATGCATTTAATGTCTTAAAATTTTAAAATACATCAATCTTTTATCTCGTTAAGTAGTTAAGAAGATGATTAGGAGGCCTTAACGTTATTCAATAAACAATACTAGGAGAACTTTCCCGTATCCTCATGAGTTTAGCCGTAACTCAAATATGAATAAGAATAATCTTACCCTTTTCGTGTATAGATGCGTGGTAAAATTTATATTAAGCACCTTTTTATATAATCTCTTAAAATAATTTCTTTTATGTTTTCATTTTTTGTTTTGACTACTTGAACTATGAGAAAATCTCTAATGGTCTGCTCCTCTGATCGAATTGACCTCTGATTAATGTTGTACTGATCATTAGTTATAGTAAAAATAGATAGTGACTTTAGCAAAAAAAAAATTATGCACAAGGATATCCATAATAATAGTAATGGAATTTGTCAGACTCAACTATCTACTAAATATTGAACAAGGGTAATAATGTACAAAAAAAATAAAAGGTAATAAAATTGTCAATAATTGAAAATAATTAATAAACGAGNGAAAAAAATTAATAAACGAGGTTTTGAAAAAAAAAAGTTGATGCATGAAAACTACATTTTAAAGGATAAAAAAAAGTTTAAAATTGAATAGCATAGTAATTATTGGAGATATCCCCTTTTTTTTTTTATAGTAATAGATTAAAAGTTTAAATCTTGTAATTATCACAGTAGAGATGATTTTACCTCCCTACCAAAAAGGGTGGACTTTATATCTAATTGCGATATTTAACTCAAAATCACATACATATATTACTAGGGCAAAAGGAAAAAATCCAAATTTAGAGGAGGAAATGAGAAAATAATGAGATGGAACAGCGTAGGATAATAATAAGGACCCTGCAACCTTAGTAGAACCCTACTTTACAAGACACACGACGAAGGAAAACCATAAAAGAGAAGCATCCAAACAGAAAGGGCCACATCCGAAAGAAAAAGTACACCCTTTACCAACACAAACTCAACAACACCACACAACCCTCACAAGCCCCTCCCTTTAACCCTCCCCTACTTCTATTCCTATTATTAATATATATATATATATTCTTTTTTTCATTTTCAAATAATCAAATAATCAAATAAATAAATCTCTCTCTCTCTCTCTCGAACTTGCAGTTCAACAAACAAGCAAAAAAGAAATGAAAACAATAAAATAAATAAAAAAAAGGGCGAAAGAGAGGAAGAGAGAAAGAGATTTACGAGTTTACACTCTGACGGTCCCATCCCTGTCTTTCCCTTTCCTCATTTTCTCTTTCTTCTTTCTCTCTCTTTCGGCTTCAATCTTCTCACTTCCTCTTCGATCCGCAACTCGTTCCTTCACAAATCTTCAATCTTCGAATACGCACCAAAATGGTACAACTGCAAAACCCTAACTCGCCCCGCTTCGACTCAGTGCTACCCGCTCTCCGATGATCATGGAACTCACCGATTCCGGTTCTGCCGGCAACCGAAACCCTCCGCTGCCGCAGCAGCCGCCACCGCCGCAGGATTCCCGCTCCGGCCTCGGAATCGACCTCAACGAGATCCCCCTCGTCGCTTCTCCCCCTTCCTCCCTCGCCGAAACCCTACCGCCGCCGGACTCCGCCGTCGACATCGTCCGCGCCTACCACGAGAACCCCGGTCCGCCTCCCGGCGCCCCCGCCGTGCTCCCCCGAAGCTCCCCTCCCTGTGCCGCCTGCGCTAAGCCCGGGGCCAGCGGCGGAGTCGTCTGCGACGGTTGCGAGCGCGGATACCACCTCGCTTGCGCCGGGATTCGCGGCAGCCGCCATGCGTCGAGCCTTGACGAGTGGCTCTGCGGCGAGTGCGTCACCGGCGGAGTGAGGAGCAAGCGGTGGCCGCTGGGCGTCAAGTCCAAGCAGCTCCTGGATATCAACGCTTCGCCACCCAGTGATGCTGAGGGCGACGGCTCCGGCGAGGAGTTGCAGGATTTGAGGTATGAAAAAAGCTTAAGTATTGTTCTTGTTATATGCTTATGCTGTCATAAACCCTAGGTTTCCAGTTAGGTGTTTTTTTCCAGTGCAGTGTATATAGCAAAGGTTGATCCTTTTAACTGATTTCGGTAAACCTGGAAGTTGGAACTAAGTAAGCATAGTTTGTTCTTTATTCAGAGAATAAAGAAATTTAAGGGTGGCATAACCATTGTGGTTTAATGTCTTGTTGTAGCATTGAGAAACGTGTTTTTCCCCCTTGGTTCATTCTGTGTTTTGAGATATTTGAATTTTAGAAAGCATGTTATGTTGCGTAGTTTTTATTTTTTTGTATCGAAAAGGATGCAAGTTGCTTGGTAGAGCAGAGGGGGATAGGTGGACTACTGGAGAATGGAACCTCTTACATTGTAACTGCACCTAGTACTGAGTCTGGGACTAGGATTTGTTGGCTAACCGCGTTTTCAGCTTTCGGTTTCCAGGAATGATTTGGTCCCATTTTTGGAAACATTTTGATACTATCATTTTACTGTAAGGGTGTGTTTGGTTGGGGGTAAAAGTTACATGAATTTGATTCATGAGTAATTTTCGTTGTAGTTATGTCGACATGAGCATATCCGTGTTGCTCATCATATATATTTCCCATAACTGTTTTGCTTGGCCGAACTAACAAATGTATTTTGATTATGGGCGTGCAAGTGCCTTCCATTCTTCTGTTTAAAATTATTTAAGTTAGGTATCAAATATGTATTTTGTATCATCGTTTTCCAATTTTATGATACCAAATAATAGATTGTAAATCTGGTGTTATTTCTTCATATCATGATACAATTAAGCATAAGTGGCATGTTACTTTTGAGTTTGGAGATTTGTCATCAGTTAATGTTTATTTAAACACTGAATGCTTTGGGTATCTTGGCTGCTAATTGCTGAATTTTTGGAGTACTTTTCTTTGTATTCTTTAAGCTTCTTACTTGTTTAATTTACGTCTTTAACTTGGTGTAATAATTAAAGTTTCCTGAATCCCAGTTGTTTTATAAGTAGTTACTGTTTACATTTATTTTTTGGTTTTAGAAAGCACACTCTGGGTGATAATTCTTTTGGTGCCAATCCATTTGGTGCCCCAGTGACATGTTCAAACTTCTACAACGGGAGTGCATTTGGCTTCCAAAAGGCGTCGGGAGTTGTAACACATGCGGTTAGAGTGGGTTTTGAGGATATATTGAATCATACCCAATCAATGACTAGATGCTTCGAGGAGGTATATACAGATTTTCCTGTTGGAGCTCATAGTAGTAGTAATAATACGGCTATTAGAATACCATCTCGGAGTCCAAATGAGATATTTTTGCAGGCTCTTAGAGATTTTATATCTGAAAGGCGTGGTGTACTAGAGGAAGGTTGGCGAGTGGAATTTAGACAATCAGTAAACAGCTCTGAGCTGTATGCAGTTTACTGTGCTCCTGATGGAAAGATTTTTGATTCTGTGTATGAAGTAGCTTGTTATCTGGGGCTAACATCTGGCTACAATTCTATGGAATCTGAAGTTAGAAATGAGAGATCTCACACTTCATTAGGTGGGCCTCATCTATCTAGAAAAAGAAAGTTAACGAGGAATCCGGTCGCCAATGGTTTTGCAGAAAAGGGGGGTACCTTGAACAGCAGTAAGGATTCTCCTTCAGATGGTTTTAGTATGGAATGTGCTGGTGATCGTAGGCATAACCCCAATGCCACAGAAATTGCAAGAAAAGAGGATGGTCATTCTGGTCCTCAGCAATCTGCTGTAAGTAACCTAATTCATATCTTCTCTTGTTTGTTTCTGGAGCTGGTTTCTTAGTTTTAATTTTCCCATGCCAATACATAATTTAAGGAATTTTTTATAGTGAAGGTGACTAGGTATTCATGCCTGAAATTTCTGTTTTATATTTCAGGATGGACTTCCTCTACAGTTCCATGACTTCTATGTTCTTTCTTTGGGAAAAGTTGATGGTAGACCTTCCTATTATGATGTTCACTTTATCTGTCCCATAGGTTATAAATCTTGTTGGCATGATAAGATTACTGGTTCTCTTTTTACATGTGAAGTTTTGGAGGGTGGTGATTCTGGACCTATATTTAGGATCAGAAGGTGCTCTTGTTCAGAATTTCCTGTTCCAGTTGGGTTAACCATACTTTCAATGTCTACTCTTTGTCAATTTGTGAGTCAAACCAATGAAGAAGGTGAGAAAAAGACTGATAGTATGGATTATGATGGTGATGAAAGTATCCAGATCATGCTTCTAGATCCTTGTGTGCCAACGGAAAATGATGTCATGGATTGTGTTGCAAGTTGCTCTAATGAAGCATGTCATACTCGTACATCAGACATGTTACATCCTGTTGCTGGTTCAGTTGGAGATAAAACTAAAAATTCATTATCTGACGACTCAGGGTTAATTGACGGAATTGGTGAAATTTTGGTGGAAGAGCGGTCACCATCTGCAGCTTGGAGAGTTATTTCACAAAAGTTAGTTGATGCCTGCAAGGATATCTTCAAGCAAAAAGGAATTCTCAAGCTCTACTGTAAACATGTTGAAACTGAAACATGCTTACGTAAATGGGACATAAGGAATGGAATAAGTGATGCACACTTTTCTTCGTTGGATAAATTTTGTGGTTCACTTGGTTTGGTCAACATCCCAGATGTAATTTATGCAGACAATGATCTGAAAAATCTCCATGAGCTTTTAGGAAAATGGTTGGAGCAAGATAGATTTGGATTAGATGTTGAATTTGTGCAAGAAGTATTGGAACAGCTTCCTGGTGTCCAGGATTTTTTGAAGTATGAACTTCTAAGTAGTCGAAGCAATAGCTCTTCATTGCCAACAGTTGAGAATGGTCTCCTAGTGGTGGAATGGAGAGGTGGATCACAACATCAGGAAGAAGAAGCAGTTCAAGGTTTGTATAAGAGGCCCAGAAAAGCTAGATTGACTGAAGCATGTGTTGCAGAATATCGTTGTCCACCTCCTGGGAGGCCACTATGCTCTAGGGTTCCTAGTCAACTTATTGGTGACATTTTTCAGGTATTTATCTTACCTTCCAATAGTGCAACTGATACACACTCCCACACTTCATTCTTTGGCTTTATAATTTATTTTCTATTGGATATTGTCTCACGTTTTTTCTTCTTTTACCTTTCAGGCTTGGGAGCTCTTGGAGCGATTTGATGAAGTTCTTGTTCTGAACGAATCATTGTCATTAGATGAGCTAGAGAAGGAGCTTATCAACCCATGGTTTGATGGATCGGATTTTCTTGAGAAATCTGAGGGGGAAAGCGATAGCAGTCAAGGTGTGAGTTCACAAGGAGCAGATGGTAATTGTGGACTAATAATGTCCCCAGGATGTGAAGCTGGTCCATCTGGTTCAATAGAAAGTTCCCATGCATTTATTCAAGTGGAAACAGAAGCAACGAAAGAGGCAGCTCAAGTTAAGCTCGCATCTTTCACTTATGCCCGGTGCTTTGGTGTAGCTTTGACCAAGGCTCATAATGCATTGCTGAGAGTGCTAATAGGTGAACTGCAATCAAAGGTTGCTGCCCTGGTGGATCCAAATTTTGAACCTGGAGAAACAAAAACAAGGCGGGGGAGAAGGAAAGATATAGATAATGCTGTTCCTGCTAAACGAACAAAGCTCAATATGCTTCCTATTAATGAGTTGACTTGGCCAGAGTTAGCTCGTAGATACATTTTGGCTGTCTTATCAATGGAAGGGAACCTTGACTCTGCTGAAATTACTGCTCGCGAAAGTGGTAAAGTGTTTCGTTGCTTACGAGGTGATGGTGGTTTGCTGTGTGGTTCCCTTACTGGTGTAGCTGGGATGGAAGCAGATGCACTGGTGAGCATGGCTTGTGTCTTAACTCTTAAGCAATGATTGATGAGTTTTATTTTCACTTATGCTTTGGAGAATGCCTTCAGCATGCTAAGAAAATTAAGGACATTTATATCAAAACTCTCTTTTAACATGTTAGTAGTCATAATTATAGTCTTGGATTCCCAATGATAATAGATCTTCTGAATGATTCTGAGCCTAAGCATTATACTTCCTGTTTGTAATGGTTCAGTGAATATCATGTTCCTAAAATATTTGTCGGAATGTTGTCATGCCAAACTCTGTTCCCCATACTTCCTCTTTATCCCCCCAAGTTTGCCTTATCAGGCCTGGCCTTGGGCATGCCTTAAATCTTCATTTTAATAGCTTTAGTCCTTGGCTTCATCTTTGTCATGGCTCAATAGCATTTTTCATCTATCTGCTCAATTTCCTTTTAGGAGTTTCGTTTGTTAAATCACATTTTTAGGATATATGTTGCTGCTGGTTAAACTTTCTTGACTATGGTTAGCTGGCCCCTTTATCAAATGAAAGGTGTCGTGTTTCTGGTTTTAATTTAAGTCGTCAAACTGAATGGAAGGCTAAAGGGTTTTTATCTGGCTTTCAGTTGCTTGCGGAAGCTACAAAGAAGATTTTTGGTTCTTTGAATAGAGAAAATGATGTACTAACCATGGAAGACGAGGAGTCTGATGTGAATGGTGCTTCTGAAAAAAATTTGGGGAATGACGGTAATATTCCTGAATGGGCGCAGATGCTAGAACCTGTCAGGAAGTTACCAACAAATGTGGGAACACGAATCAGGAAGTGTGTTTATGAGGCTATGGAAAAGCATCCGCCAGAGTGGGCGAGAAAAAGACTGGAACATTCAATTAGTAAGGAAGTATACAAGGGCAATGCATCTGGACCAACAAAGGTGTTATTCAGTGGCACTTCTCCTTTGCTATATTTAATTTGTTTTTCACACAAATGGAAATGGGCAAGACTTATGGTAACCAAATATCTGAACTAGACTTCTTATTGATGGAATCCAATGATGCAGAAACTGTTAGCTACTAGTTGCACTGGTGCAATGATTGGTCCATAGAATTTCCCTTTTTTTCCGAATATGTAGTTCATTGGTTTCTGTTGAAATATGCTAGCGATCTTGTAATTTATAGTTTTTACTCCACATGTATGTGAAAAAAACGATTTATTTCATATCTTAACCTTTTGTCACCTATTACAATATGCAAGACAACTTGAAGCTTTTCATTTTTTTTTTCTGGTTACAGAAACTTAGTTTTTTTTAACTCTACATGTACATGACAAAAATCAACTGCTTCATTTTATCCTCCATATTACGACGTGATAGTTCATCTTGTTAAAAAACTGTTAATATCATTTGATATTTTATTTGGTATGTTTTATGTAAGCGTAATGCTGAATTGAATATTTTTGCTTTTTATAAACAGAAAGCAGTTCTTTCAGTGTTAGCTGAATTATCTGGTGAAGGAGTGCAACAGAATCTCAATAAAGGAAGGAAAAAGAAGATTGTTATATCTATTTCTGACATTATCATGAAACAATGTCGCATTGTATTACGTCGTGTGGCTATTGCTGATGATTCAAAGGTTTTCTGCAATTTGTTGGGTAGAAAGTTAATAAATTCTACGGATAATGATGATGAGGGGCTTCTTGGATCTCCAGCTATGGTGGCCCGTCCTCTTGACTTCCGCACTATTGACCTAAGACTGGCTGCTGGAGCTTATGGTGGATCTCATGAAGCTTTTCTTGAGGATGTTCGGGAGGTCTGTATTGTGTCTTAGATTGTTTGACCAAATGGTCTTCTAGTTGTTTACCCTTCCTATAAACTTTGCAACTTTCTTTGCTACATATGCTATTGTTTGTCATACAATATCTGCCCAATTTCTAAGTATAATATTACACAAGCATGCGCATGTACTAGCTCCTAAGTACATCAAAACTCCAGGACTTGATATTACAAAGGGTTTCTAGAGGAAGCATTAATATCCCTTAGTAATGCATGTTAGAAGATTCTGTTATCAGCAGACACTGATTGTCCTGCTTGAAAGGTTCAGTTGTCTGAATTTTTGCAGTAAACTGACAAGCATGGATTTTTTTTTCTAAATATTAGTCAGGGGAATTCCTTGTTAGGGGATTTTTTAGGGCTTATATTGATTTTCATACTTAATAAAATTCCAAATTGTCAATCAATTCTTGTTCCACCTATTTGTCTAAACTGATGTAGTTAGTGCACTATGCCTTTTAATTTTATTGATTATTATAATGGATGATGCAAGGTATTATTTTCATGATATTTTCGATGTCTATCACATTCATCTTTATCCTTGAGAAGTTACTATTACCTTTTAGGCTTAATTTCTCTGCTACAATTTTATCGTTTCTCGTTCTAAAGGTTATTAAATATTGTACTTCTGTTATAGGGTTAAGTGCCAACTTAGTCCCTGCAAAATGTTTTGGTGTCCTAAGTGGTCCCTGAAAAAAAAAATGCTTAGTCCCTGAAATTTCAAAATGTTGCCCCCCATTAGTCTCTTTGTTGGCATTCTTTTTTGAAATTTCTGGGACCATTTAGGACACTGAAACATTTTTCAGGGACTAAGTTGCCATTTAACCCTTATTTATATATTTATTTTTTATACACTGGCTGGCTCACCGTTTGAGCCCATGGCTCTTGGGTGATCATGGTTGGTTTCCTCATGTTTTCCTTCAAATACTGGACTGTTGTATGCTTTGTGATAGATGCCATCTAACTCTTGCAATGTTCAGAACTTTTTGACATATGGAGGGCACTAAACTGTAACTTCTGCATTTGGTGTTACAGTTGTGGAACAATGTTCGTGTTGCTTTTGTGGATCAATCTGATTTGGTTGAACTGGCTGAAAATTTATCCGAGAATTTTGAATCATTGTATAATGAGGAGGTTTGTAACTTGTATGTGTATGGATGTGTTAATACATGTATAATTGTGCTTTCACTAATCTAGCATTTGTGTTTTTCCCTTTGGTATAGGTTGTTACCTATTTCCAAAAATTTGTGGAGTATTCTAAACTGGGATGCTTAAGTGCAGAAATGAAAAAAGAAGTTGACGATTTTATTGTCTCAACAAGTGAGATTCCTAAAGCCCCTTGGGATGAGGGAGTTTGTAAAGTATGTGGCATTGATAGGGACGATGACAGTGTCCTACTATGTGATACTTGTGATGCTGAGTATCATACATATTGCTTGAATCCTCCACTTGCAAGGATACCTGAAGGAAATTGGTACTGCCCTTCTTGTGTTGATGGTAAACATGCAACTCAAGCTACAACAGATCGTACACAGATTATTGGCAAACGTCGAAGTAAGAAGTTCCAGGGAGAAGTTAATTCTCTTTACTTGGAAGCTCTAACTCAGTTATCTGCTGTAATGGAAGAAAAAGAATACTGGGAGTACAGTGTAGGCGAGGTTTGTTGATGTGCTCCTACTTATGTTGCCTTATCTTTCTTCCCTTACTAATATCTTTGCACCCCCTAGTGAATATAGTAGCAGTATGGTCTGCCTTTTTTTCCTCGTTTCACTGGGTATTTGTTATGTCATACTTCGTTATTAAAAAAGGATTTTTTAGTGGTAATTGAATAATGCTGTTATATGCTCTCCGTTCATTATTATTTAAATAATTCTCAATTGGATTCTTTTTTGCATAAAGGGTATATTGCCCTAGCTCTTTTCATTGCTGATTTTGGTTTCTTACTTGGTTTCCTTGGCTGTAGCTCATTCTCTTGTATCTGAAAAGGGTTTCCCTTCCCTTCAAAGTATAGCTTTTGGTAATGCAAAAGCTGATTTTTTCTGGTTTTGAAATAGTATCAATGTTCTTATGATTGCTTAAATTGACTACCTATTATTTATAAGTTTAATTTTCCGTGTTTTGCAAGTTGTTTTGTGATGGCTTATTGCCGAAACACTGTAAATTCTTCGTTCTCTGTTTTTAATTATATTTTTAATGGTTGCAGAGAACTTTCCTTCTGAAGTTTTTGTGTGATGAGTTGCTTAACTCTTCCCTGATACGCCAGCATCTTGAGCAATGTGCAGATATGTCTGCTGAGTTACATCAGAAATTGCGTGCACTTTCTGTTGAATGGAAAAGCCTGAAAACTAAAGAAGATATCTTATCCACAAAAGCTGCAAAAATTGATACGTGTGTGCAAAATACCATTGGAGAGCTTGCTACAAACACAGCTTTGCTCTCAAACACTGGTAGTGTGCCTTCAGAAGATGCTAGTAAAGAGAAGTATAGGCTAAGTAGTATTGATAAAAGCATGTCTCTGACAAATTCAGATACTGATAGCCAACATATGAATTCCATAGATGTAGAGGGACAACTTAGGAATGTCTCTGTGGCTGTGCAATCCCAATGTGTGGATAAATCTGCAAAATCTTATCCGTCACCAAATCATATGCCTCAAGAACAAAATGGCACTAGTGTAGCAGCTCATATCCAGGGTAATCACCAGAAATGTGAGGGAAAAGACATATCTACTGCTGTGACACACCATCAAGGACAATGTGTTCCTGTTGATGAATCAGAATCCTACCACCTTGAGCTCAATGCCATCAAGCGTGATATTTCACTACTACAAGACTCCATCGCTAGTGTAGGATTGCAGCTGCTGAAGCTCTCTGTTCGTCGGGAATTTTTGGGAATTGACTCCATTGGTAGATTGTATTGGGCGGCTGTGTGCAGAGGACGTTCACGGATAGTTGTTGATGCAAGTGCTACACTGCTGCATGGAAGGGGAATGACGGTTAGCAGAGATTCTATGGAGAAGTTTTCTGTTCTGCATCATGGTGCAGTATCTGACAAGGATGACTTTAAGATGATAGGTGTGATGGAGGACTCCTCCCCTTTATTGTCTTATCCAAATAATGCTTTGGGGATTAGTTCTCCATGGATTGCTTATGAAACAGATGCAGAAATTGAAGAGCTTTTAGGTTGGTTGAAGGACAATGATCCTAAAGAAAAAGAACTGAAAGATTCCATTATGCTTTGGTCAAAATCAAGAGTTCACGAGTTCCTTAATTCACAGAGTGAATTTCAGGTTGAGGACCAAGGACCTCTCTCTATACCAAGTGATAGAGAGAAACCATCATCTAATTCTCTCGTTACAAAGGCGACATCTTTGCTGGAAAAGAAATATGGTCCCTTCTTTGAGTGTGATACCACTGAGGTATCAAAGAAGCGTAGCAAAAAGGCCAAATCAAATAATGATGAAAAGTTGTATAGGTGTGAATGCCTAGAACCCATATGGCCTTCTAGGAAACACTGCATGTCTTGCCACAAAACTGTTCTGAGTGATGCTGAACTTGAGGGACACAATGATGGGAAATGTAATGCGGTTCTTCCATCCTTGGAGAAGAATAAGGATGGTAATGGATCTTCAAAAGGAAGAGGGAACTTGAAATGCGATTCCTCTCGTGAAAAATTTGGAAGTGATGCTGACACAGCTGGAACTGCAATTAATGATGATTGTTCTAAGCTTAGCTCAAGATTGATTAAATTCTCAAATGAAGAATCTACTTGCCCATTTAACTTTGAAGATATATGTTCTAGGTTTGTGACAAATGATTCTTGCAAGGAACTTGTCAAAGAAATTGGCCTTATCGGTTCAGATGGGACCCCATCCTTTGTTCCTTCCATATCTCCTTTTGTTGGTGATTCTACAGTTATGCTATTCTCGACTCAAAAAAATGATTGTATTGTTGGTGGTGCGTCCAAAGCTTCAGAAATCCAGGTTTCTCAGGGAATCACTGATGGAGCTGGCATATGCCATGATAAAATGTCTGGCATATCTCTAGCTGTAAATGAAAGCAGTAAAGCAGGAAAATCCAACAAAGCATGTTCAGGAGAACAAAGAGATGGAAAGTGCTCTGAACGTTGTCCTGCTTCAGATATGGGGGTAGATAGCTGCTGTGTGGTCCCCTTGTCTTCATTGAGACCATTGGTTGGAAAAGTTTCACATATTTTGAGGCAACTGAAGATCAGTCTACTTGATATGGATGCTGCACTCCCGAACGCTGCTCTGAGACCATCAAAGGCAGAGTCAGACAGAAGACAGGCGTGGCGTGCATTTGTTAAATCTGCAGAGACTATATATGAGGTTTGTCTTGCTTCTATGGCTCTAGCATGTACATTTCTATATAGGCTTTGTGAATACACATTTCCCATTCCTTACTTAATGTTTCAACACTGCAGCTCAGCTTGCTGAGATACTTATATGAGCCTTGTTAGACAACAGTTGTTAAATCATAAAAGCAAGTGCAGTGCTCCAATATCATTGAAAATAACTTGTTTTATGCGTGGACATGAACTTGTTCAGTGCAAGTTATGCTATATTTGCAGTTCAAGTTGATCAGAGATGAACATGAACTACTTATGTTTTTAAGTGGTTCTCCTTCCATTTTTTTCAGATGGTTCAGGGAACAATTGCACTCGAGGATATGATTAAGACAGAGTACTTAAGAAATGACTGGTGGTACTGGTCATCATTCTCTGCTGCCGCCAAATCTTCTACTTTGCCTTCCCTTGCCCTTCGCATATACTCACTTGATTCAGCCATTATATATGAGAAAATGCCCAATTCAAGTTTTGCTGACAGCTCAGAACCTTCTGCAGTAGCAGAACAGAAATCACCAATCACTGTGGATGCAGAGAAATTGAAAGCAAGCCGGAAGTCAACTAGGAAAAGGAAGGAACCAGATGGTTGATCTTAATACTGTATTTCTTGGCCGAGGAAAGCATAAATCTGGTCACTTTATGTGATTGATATGATCATCCGCTGATATTCAAGTCTGGATGGGGAGAGGGCATGGACCCAGCTTCAGGTTATGGATGGGCCAGCCGCAGCTGCTGGTGTCACTTTTAGGCTTGTACATATAGGTAAAGCTGACCTGCTAACTCAGATGCTGGTTTTTGGCTAAGCAGAGTTTGTAGAATTATCTGCTTGCAGTGAGGGCACCAGCATGAGGGAATTATGAGGACGCGTCCAATTTTGAAATGATTTCTCCTGCTGCTGTTCAACTTGTTGCTCCATAGTGAGAAGTGGTATTACACTTCTCATTTTTCTAGTAGAGTTTGATCCATATATGTATACATGGAATTCTTGTAAAGAAGGAATAGAGGAAAAGAAGCGAAAAACAAAAAGATGGAAACGTCAGAAAAAGTTGAGCAGTAGTAGGCAATATTTCATTCTTTCATATTCTTCTCTCACCCTCACAATAGTCCTGCAAACGTATGCTCACGATTTTGTTCTTGGGCATCTGCAGATGTGTTAGAATGCAGGGTAATTATTAGAATCAATGCATTTTTCCATCTGCTTTAACGCGCTAGCCTAGTGTTAATTCTGTTTGATTTGTTTATTTGTCTGATTTGCCTTAATTCTATCTTCATGGTTGAGAGGTTTAATGTAGAGATAACCCCCCGTAAGTCGGTTCGAGCATCTCAATGAAGATCATGTTACTGTGGGGGGAGGGGGGGGGGGATACCATCTCATCATTCTTCGCATATTGTCATGAGCAGACTTGTTTGTTGTCCCCTTGTATTTGTTTGATTTTGTGGCAATAATTCAGATGCACTGCACATGTAGAGGTAACCGGTGGCACATCGCTTGCATCAGTGGCCCGTCTGCTATGCACGGCAACATGACGGATCTGCATCTGTTTAGTTCAATAAAGCTTTATCATCTTTTGCTAGATGTTTTCATTTGGTACGAAAATGTAAGCCTTGGGAAAAGCAATGTTAGATCTGTTATTCGGCAGAAGTATCTGACATGGTATAATCTGTTTTGAGGGCTTCTTGATATAGCTGAGAGATGTGATGTTTTCCGTGGTATCTATCCAACAAATTCATGAGGTGTGTTTAAGTCGATCCATTCAGTCCATTAGCTATATTTATGTTCGAGCAAATAGTTTAGTTTGTATTTGTGGATTTTTTTTCTTATCGTTTCTCCCTCGATATGTATTATATTTGCACGTTTGCTGGGCCACAAAATAGTTTTTTTTTTTTTTTAGGTTGTCTGGCCATTATCCAAGGCTTATCCTTGACTAATCTGGTTCAACCCGGGTTGCGCACCTGGCTATGGTGGGTGAGTCTCCCAGCGGGGATAACTGCGTATACAAGGTCTCGAACTCGGGACCTTGTTTAAGTGATACCAAGTCGCTTACCACTTGAACCAACCTTCGTTAGTCACAAAATAGTATATTTAACTCACCTACAAATTTCCTGTTTTATTCTTTTTCATTTAACACAATAGCGCAGAAAAATCTGTCCCCGCAAAAAGTTAGCAAACGGTTGTGTAGGGTTGAAAAAGTTTCTGATATCGTCAATAGTTGCAAAACGTGAAATGCGTTCTTAACTGCCATGACTACGGGGTAAAGTAATGGTAGATAAAAAACACAACTCAATCAAATACACTGAACTGTGTTTTATTAGTCTTGAACAAGTAAAAACCTTATTGTAGACTCTGGACTGGAGTACAACATAGGATGCCACTGACCGAATTACCTGGACTTTATTTACTAAGCTTAGCTTAAGGCCACCCAAACCCGAACGTTTACTCTTTCGTTGTCGACCACATGATACATTTAATTAATTATACATTACTCAACTTTTTCCTGATTAAGCAACTTATTATTAAAAAGGCACTGCTGCATTATTCAACATGCCCCACCAACAACCCAATGCCTCTCCTCCCTCTTGGTTTTGCTGCTCAGTTTCAGCTGCTACAAACACATCTGAGAAGTAGCTCCTCCCATCGTCGCTCCCATCCTCCTCCTCTGACTGAACCCTCTCAACCGGCGCCATGCAACCACCACCATAGTTGTCAGCGGGGAAGTATGAATCAACACTGTCAACAACAAACTGGGGGCTACCCTCATCCACCACAGCACTTCCGACACTCCCTGTACTCAGGCGGTCCTCCACCTTCATGCTGAAAATTTGAGCTATGTCGATCGGAGGTGGGTCAGCTTTACCGTTTGATATTGGTTCTCCAGGCATCTCTATAGCTTGAACTTGAAGCATCTCATTTAAGGATACCACCTGTGGGGAAGAGTCAACTTGTCATTAAGATAATTAACACGAAAGAGTCCACTTGTTGATTATTTTATGGGCTAGCTTACATACTGCACTTTTAAAAAATTCACCAATCCTTTTCACAAAAGGAAGTCTTAAGCATAGTGTGAGAAACCTACAAAGGTATATTCGCATAGCTACTTTGAAAGGGCCCTCTTTTTCAAACGAGGTGGGGTTTAGAACAGATGCTACTCCTGATAGTATGTGATTATTATAAGTGCGGAATCTCATGTGTAGGACCCCCTCTCGAAAGCTGCCAATCATCTTATAGGTGAGGTGTCAATTTGCTTCCCTATGATGGAGTTCTGATTGGAAAGGCATTAACTCTATCCTATACAGGAACTCACTGTTGACAGTCTATATTCTTTTATTCAGCCATAATTCTATCACCCTTTATGAAAAAGCTGTGATCTTTGTACTATTTACCAATTCCCCAATTGCACATGATCATCCAAATCTAGATTAGAAAAAAAATCTTAATATTGCCATTTGCATACATTAATGAATGGAACTTTTTAAAACAGTAGAAATGTATATAAGTTACCTCAGATTTGAGCTTCTCGTTCTCCTTCATTATGGAATCATATGTTGAAAGTAGGGAATCATAGGAAGCCTTGAGAACATCATAATCCCTTTCAAGCTGCTTGGTCTTCCATCGAGCCCTGCGGTTCTGGAACCACACGGCCACTTGCCTGGGCTGCAACCCCAGCTTCTTGGCCAACTGGGTCTTCCTGTCCGGCTCCAGTTTGTTCTCTTTCTCAAAGCTTTTCTCCAGCAGATGGACCTGAACATCAATCACACAAGAGTCACCATAGGAAGTACTGATAAGCCATGACCGGGACTTTGCCTTAGCCTAGTCACACACTTTTCCGACATCATCAAATTTGGATACAGCTATATAAAACCACAGAAGTGAACAAATCGAAAGCCTTACAGAAAAATCTGTCCTATCAGTTTTGTTGATCCAAGTAATCAGCAAATCAATAACAAGAACAGGCCTTAAACTCAATCTGTTTTTGGTTTAACTAGCAGTCAAATGGTTTCGAAATCAATCACTTTATGGCTTCAAAATAGAACTACTCTTTAAAGCCAACGCCTTTCCGCGCACACAGTATCAAAAGCCAAACTCAACGCAAATGTGAGACCAAGACTAGTTTGGTCATGGTATTGACAAGAATATGCTATTGCTCGTTATCACACAGGAATATTAAGATCAGAAGCATATCAAAGAGCACCGGCATATTCAAGCAACCAACCTGCTCGGAAGTGAGGCGGCGCTTCTTCTCCGGCAACTGCTCCTCATAGTACTCATCATCAAACAGTTCCTCAGGTGAGCTGAAGAAGGGCCGCCTCTTTGAGCTTTCCTCCATGCTCATCATCGATCTTCCTGTAATCATTTCAACCCCAAATTTCTCAAAATTTGTGTACTGCCAAGTACTAACGATTTCAAACACCACCACGACTATAAATCACACAATAAAAATTGCAAAAAATAAAATAAATAATATCTCAATTCTTGACTTGTCGTGAGTCATGGCCCGTGCTTGATTCACAATCAAGTTGCTTCCTTTGACACAAACCCAAACCGTATATTTGCCCTTTTCACCCTCAAAACTCAAAGCAAATGTTGAACTTTCCAAATCCAATTTTCTCATCCAATGAAATGAATATATAATATATATTTTTTTTAAAAAAAGGGGTAAAGCTCACCTCGAAAACCGAGATCAGCAGCACTCCCAAGGAAGAGCATGTTGTTCCCGCGACAAGCGGAGGGGTCAAAGAAAAGCCTTCCAGACTCCATGGGCTGCTCCGATCGAAGGAACAAACAAGGTGGGGGTGTGTGTGTGTGTGTGCGCTTTATTTGGGTCTCTTGGAGAGACTCAGATAACAAGTAACTAAGAAGGGTTCGTAGTAGTAGTTGGAATATAGAAGGGGCGCTTGTGTTGTGTTGTTATGAAGGATTAAAAGATCATAAGCTTATGGCGGAAGAAGCTGGTGGTCCAGAGTAACCTCGCGGGAGTCTCCAACGGGCATATGCAAGATCCCATCATGCACCGCAGCCCGTTCGGAACGCACCGGGAAGCAGATACCAAAGCAGAGCCTCAGAGACGCGATTCAGAGCAGACGGGAGAGGTTGCTCGGAATCAGGGGGGGGGGGGGGGGGGGGGGGTGGGGCACTCTGTGCGGGTCTCTAAGGCTCTCTTCTGCGGCTAAACTTGTCCGAGCAATGCTGGTGGCATTTTATAGCTGTTTCCCATAGGGTGAAATGACTTTAGTGCCCCTTTGTTGGGGGGTCAAATTTCCTTCATTTAACATTTTGTTTATTTTGTGGACCAACTTGTGAATTTGAGTAATTAAATTTAGGGTTGCACTGAAATTCACTTAAAAACATATTTTCTTTAAATTCTTAGATACAACTGTAAAACATGCTTGAAAAAACAAATTAAGAACTTGCTTGCTTTAATTCAAGTTAGCAACACTCAATCGTAATTTTTTTTTAGTAATACTCAACTTCTAAAAAAAAAAAAGTACAATTGATTTTTAATAGAAGCATTTTATACTTGCAAAATAAGTTTTTTTTAGAAAATAAAGCTTTATTAAAAATACTAAGTGAAAAATAATATTCTTTTAAAAAGATTATCCAAAGTCACCCAAACTTTTACTTTGTACACAAAGTAAAAAAAATCCTACATTAACAGAAAAATGCCATTATTTATATTACCCAAATTTCTTCCACAGGTTTATGATGAGAATAGAACCTTTGTAATTTATATATGATAAGACTAAGTGTAATTTTTTACTATTAATTTTTTTTTTATTTATATCATGCGTGAGTTTCATATTTTAAATTAATGATAAAAAAATTATCATGATCTTATTATATAAAAATTATACATGAAATGATTTATATTCGTTTCAACTTGATAAATCACCTTTTCTGTTAACAATTTTTGTTAAAGTTTTAAAATTTTGTGATGTAACTAGAGTGGGGCCACCCACATATTCATTTATACACGAAAACTCTTCTGTCTCTATTTTTTTTTGTTTCATTGGTTACAGCGAAGACTGAAGACAAAAGAGAGAGCATATGAGATTTAATTTTCTCAATTTAATTTGGATGGCACTTAGAAATGTATCACTCACACGCCAAAGATAAAACCACTATGCAACATATCTACATTAATAAGAATTGAATTTGGTGGCATGGTTAGTAATAAAATAAAGAAGTCGAATCCAATAGCCATAGGTGGCCACATGCTTTTGTTTGTTGTTGAAGTTCTGAAATTCCCTTCCGCTCTCGACAGAGCCAACAGCTCCAACACATGACGAACAGTGCTTATTAAACAATATACGCATGGAAGATCCAAGTTAGAGAGTGAGCATAGAGATATTATTAAATGTGATAATTAAATTGTGTTATAGTATGATATTTATATATAATAATGGTGAATTCTCTCGTCAAAATAAATAAATAAATAAAAAGCTAAAATGTTATTTTGTTCGTAAATGGAGCATCTAATTTGATGTTTATAAATATTTCTTCTGTATTAATATATCTGTCCAAAACAAAATAACATATACAAAGATTAAGACAAAAAGAACCCTTAATAATGTATAAAATGAATTGAGTTGACAAATTTATTTTTCTATAATTTTTTAATAAAATTATAACTCTTTTCAAATTTACATTTATTTTTAATATATGCTTCCTTATAATTAGAATTAGAACTATAAATGAAAGGAAAAAAATTACCGCTACGTAGATATTATAAAAATATATAGATATTATGAAACTCTGAAGTTAAAATCAGACAGACCGATATGACGAAACGGAGAGGAAGTGCCAAATAATTTCTTGGGAATAGACAAGTGGCTTGCATCCAATCCACATGGTGGGGTTCAAGATGTCAAAATATATGGCCATTTTTGAAGAGTGAGACCAAGATTATATATTATTTGCCTTAACTGGTACTATAATTAGCTACTGTTGTCTTCGTAACATGTTGCAGTCACATAAACCTTGCTTGGGAACCATAGTGGCAGACACACGAATTAACAACCATTGAATACATCATTTCGTTTACCTTTCTAAAACAGCACATTCATCCATTGAACCCATCAAACCTCTGACTTCTGCATAATATAGTAATGAACTTGGAAATTATTTTCTTTTATTTAAAAAAAAACATTTTTCAAAAAGAAAAATACTATAGAATCATAGTAATTGTTACTAGAATTTATTTTTCAAAATGACCAAAATGTACATTATATCTTAAATGAGTAAGTGGGTCGTCATATTTTATTTCATCTATTATCTCTCATCTTCTCCCTCTTAAAAATTGACATCTGAATAAATTTTACATATCAAATGTTACACCAATTTTAAAATTACTAAATTTAATTAGGTGTCAAATTGTGAGTGGAGAGACAATAAGAAGGCAGAAGATAGAGGTACATAAAATATAATGAATCCTTGATGACTACTCTTATTTTTTCTTTTTAATAAATAATCTATCAAGTTTTTCTGTCTCTTTTACTCGCTAGCGAGAATTCCATGCGTGGCAACAACTTCATCAAAATGTGCATGCCCATTTGGATAAGGTCCCGTTACACACTCCAATTATGTACTAAATAAGCATAAGTTATAACACATGGGGTGGAGTGGATAGTACATTCAAAATGTGTAACTTTTTGTTTTCTCATTTGGAAAGAAAGTTGTGTTAGGTTAAGTAGCACGGACGCACCGCAAATTAAATTTGAGAAAGTGATCACTATCTGATGCTTCTTGGCACATGTGGATTGGGGAGTATTCTTTATTTATCTACTACTACTACTACTACTACTACTACTATTATTATTATTATTATTTACAAAAATAAATCTTTTCATGTGAAATTTTCGCTTGAAAAAGTTATGTGTAATCTCTCGCCGTTAATTAAGAAGATGCAATCAATACATAACGTAAGTAATTTAAAACATAATTGAATGAGATCGCATATGATATTATCAAGTGAAAAATTTGTATAAGAGGATCTATTCTCATCATCTAGAGTTCATTTGTCACCCGTAAAAATGTACATATAAAACTATTCAATTGTTACATCCACTATTTTAAAAATTATGTAATTTAACTGGATGACAATATAAAATAATTTTATATTATTAACATATAAAAATTAAACTCATACTATTGTATATTATTGTTGTTGTTGTTGAAACCTAGTTTGATTTCGAGTCCAACTCAAACTAGATAATAGGATATTACAAAAAGTTTAAGAGAAATAAATATTAAATTATTTGAAAATTTTTATTTTATTTTAGAGGAAATGTTTAGCTTGGTCCACGTCAGATATATTATAGATGGGTCAATTTAATCTTCAACAATAAAAAAAGGTCAAATTTGGTCTCTGTCAAATTTAAATTTGGGTTAAGTTAATTCCTTTGTGCTTAGTCACACTTCATAAATTTAGTTAAACACATTTTTATAAGTATAATTAAACACATCAAGGACAATATCATTATTTTTCATCCTCCTCTATTTCTCTTTCCCACAACCCCTCTGACACTTCCTCCTCTAATACCCGCATGACTACTTCATTATTGACATGCATGTTCCACCGTTGGACCAACAATCTTAATTAATGTTGAGGTCATAATCACTAATGAAATGGAAAGAGATAAAAACTATACTCTAATTCAGTGATTTTCACGTGAAAGCTCAAGTTTACATTCAATGAACAAGAGTGAATTTATACAAGCAGAGTGGAGCTGCATAAGCTTGATGTGCCACATCACACACAAACATTGCTCCCTCTAACAAACTAACCGCTCTCATAACTAACTAACAGAAAATGGAAGTAACAGAAATTAACTGTCACTTCCTCCATTTTCTTTGCTTTTACATCCTTGTAATGGCTACTTCCCTTATCACATACTTAATATGTTTAACTATACTTTTAAAAATAAAGGAGAGAGGGAAACAAATGGCCTAAAATATGGGATGAGGAAAAATAATGATAAGGTCTTAATTTAATGTATATAACTACATTTTTAAAAATGCATTTAATTGCATTAATGAAGTGTGGTTAAGCACATAGAGACTTACTTGACTCATGTTTTAATTTGACGGAGACTGAATTTATCTTTTTTTAAGGAATCAAATTAGCCCATCAATAATTTGACAAAGACTAAATTTACTCTTTATCTTATTAGTTTTTTGTAATGTTTCTTTGTATAAACTATTATGCATCAATCATACTTGAATTAAGAAAAATACTTTGTATATATACGCTATTTTTCTATCACCAACCTGCCACCACATTAAACACACATTTTCTCTCTCATCTCACCCACTCTCCCTCACACATTTGCACTCCTCCTCTTCATCTTTTCTTCCTATTCATTCTTCTTCTTCTTCTTCTCTTTCTTCCCCTCTCTTCTCCCATCATTCTCCCTTCTTCTTTTTTTCTTCCATTTATCACAAATGTTTTTTTTTTTCTTTTTTCAGTTTTTTCTTGTTCATTTTTATTTTTTATTTTTTAACTTTTCTTCATTTTTTTCTTCTTCGTTTTTGTTTTTTCGCAAGATATCGTGGATCTCATATTTTTCATTTTTGTTTTGTCATTTTTTTTTGTTTTTAGTTGTTCACAAGTTTGTGCATGTGTGAAAAAAATTTGGGTATAGTTGTTCAAAGGTTTGTGTATGTGAACGCCAATGTTTTCTTTTTCGTCGTTGTTTTTGTTTTCATGTTCGTCATAACATTTGTTTCTTATTGTTAACAAGTTTGTGCATATGTATAAAAAAATTTGTGCATTAATATTTAAAACTTTGTGCACATGAGCACAAAAGTTTTCTTTTTTGTCTTCGTGTTCATTTTCATTTCCATCATATTTTTTTTTTTATTTTTGGTTGTTCAAAAGTTTGTGCATGTGTCTAAAAAAGTTTGTGCATTCTTATTCAAAAGTTTATGTGCGTGTTTATCAAAATTTTCTTATTCGTCATTTTCGTTTTATTTCCGTCTTATTATTCATTTATGCTTGTTGAAAAGTTTGTGCATCTATTTTAAAATATTTGTTCATGGTAGTGAGTGAGTCCAGATACTTAAAGTGTGAATGAGAAACAAGACAGAGAATACGACAACTACCTTTCACTATTTAGTGGATCGCAAATCTGATATGATTTAATTCTAGATGTGAAAAATATTTGTGCATGTGTAAAAAAAGTTTTTGTATGTGTGAACAAAAGTTTATGCATTCATTGTTACTCTCTCTCTCTCTCTCTCTCTCTCTCTATATATATATATATATATATATATATATATATATATCATATGAACACCATACGATGGGTATATGATGACAGTAAAACCTGGATACACCTTAGGTATATAATATATGAGTTCTGCTACACGTACACCAAAAATCATACACCATACATACACCTCGTACTTATATACATAAAACTTGTGTTTTAACTCGTGTAATGTTTGTGCACTTAATTAAATATAGTTGAGAGTATCATTTACAAGTTTGTAATGTTTGTATACTTGTGAGAATAAAGTTTGTGTATTATTAATAGTGTATGTATGAGTGTATGAAATTGGGTGTACATGTAGCATTTTTGATAATATATTATTCGTAACTTGTGGCTTGTACAGTACGGTGC
The DNA here is from genome assembly GCA_003254905.1 of Nissolia schottii. Classification (NCBI taxonomy): domain Eukaryota; kingdom Viridiplantae; phylum Streptophyta; class Magnoliopsida; order Fabales; family Fabaceae; genus Nissolia; species Nissolia schottii. Next base: position 317,563 of record QANU01024730.1, read on the forward strand.
TTGCGACTTGCGAGAAGGACGTTTAGACGCTGCAGTCACACAGCATGCACGCGTGATTCCCACATTATTCTAATATTAGAATACGTATATATGTCGTTATGCATAACCAAATATTTAAGGCATCAGATTCTCAAGATTACTTATTATTGTGCTATCAATTATATCACCTCTTATTTTGACACCTGAATTTTCAGGTCTTTTCCTACCATTGACTTTTTTTATTATGAGTTTTGAAGCTAAATATACTAGGCACAGAAATTAGAAACTGTATAATTCCCCAGGAATGGTGTATACAACAATGTATATATGTATAGGATCATAAACATAATGTAAGCTCGCTTTTAGACAGATGGTACTACTCTTACTCTTTAAATTGTTCAAAACACAATCATGATTCTAAAAACAATATAGGAATAGACTTATGAAAAATATGTAGACACCTTATCACCTCTCTCACACACATCATGGGACCCATTATGTGAAATTGTCTACACATTTTCATATGTTCAACTAACATTTTTTATTTTAATATACTATAATTGTAATGTGTTTTACAATGGCAACTAGTCATATCTTAACTTTTATATGACTTTTGAGTTTGTTATAGTAAGACATGATCACCCATTTTTAATGGTGCAATTAGATATGTGATACTGTATCAAGCGGGTACTAGAATGTCCTCCTAACAATAGTAATGGCTCGATCCTTGAATGTCTAGGGTGGAGGCATTAGAGCATGCACGGACTCTAATTTTCAAGTCAATAAGGGAATGATTAGGGTTATGGGTATTGAAAAAAGGGGGTGAAGACACACCTGGTGATCCATGCTATTTATCCCCTATCGGAGTTTGCCCTAATTCGAATAGGAAGCTTCCTTGGATGGGTCCCACCATCTGAGGATTGAGCTGGCCTCTCAATCTGTCGACTTTGCGTGATATTGGGCATTAGTGCTTTTTTGCGGAGGCCCATAACAGTGCCACCATTCGAGTCGCGTGTCCTATTGGCACATGGTTCAACTTTATTCCTTCTAGTGTACGCTGTAACATCCCATTTTTCTTTAAATCGGAATACTCTATTTTAGCATGGTAAACAGAGATTAACATTATACTATTAACCAGACATATGTTTGAAATACACAGCCACATATTAAAATATAATATTACAGTAAGCTAATAAGACAAAAATAGTGCAGTTAGCTAATAGGATGGAATAATAGTAAACAAGGTTATTAAAATCGCGTTTTAACTCGTAAACACGTACGAGTCTATGTTCCTAGGTAGTAAAATAGAACTGACTCGCATGTAAACTCGTTTTTGGGTAAACTCAGCTGAACTCAAGTAAACTCGGTTAAAATCACATAAAATCGCGAGTTTAAGCAAAACAACATTGTTTTGACTCGCAAACACGACGTCGTTTTGTGCGTCTGAGAAGATTAAGGTCTTGCGTCATCTTCGTCTTCGTTTGTTCTCTTATTCTCATTTGTCCTTCATTCGTTGCAAAAACGAAGGCGAGCACAGGCTACAGAGAAAGACAGATTTACTTTCAGCAGTTACTTTACAGCTTTACTTTCATGTACCTTATTTATTGTTCAGCTATACATATACATTACATGCAGTATTTGTTATGTGAGTGGCACCGAGGTACCCACTACTGAGTTGACTACTCACTCCTCTGTCATTTTGTTTTTCAGATACAATAGAGGAAAGTGAGAACGTCCTCCTCATCTAGTAGCAGCGAGGTCTAGCATCAGTGATAAGCTCCACTTTGCTGTGGGGTCTATCGAGTTTTACATTTTTAGATATGCTCCAGATCACTTAGGCAGGATCCCAATTCCGCATACATGTATCAGTTTAGCATTTATTTTTCAGACAGATGTAATTCAAGATATTATTAAAGTTTAATTATAAGACCAATCATTTATTGATATTCATAAAACAAGTTATTTATTTTTATCATGCATGAATGTTAGTATGCCACGTCAGAGCTTCTGTAAGGGCAGTAGCCCTACGTGCGGCCACATTCTAAGTTAGGGCATGACAGTGTTGATTTGTGATAATGTGATAAGTGTTAGTGTTAGTGTGTGTGTGTGTGTGTGTAAGTGTATCTATGTGATAATTGTATATGTATTAATTACTTATAAGCGTTAGTGTGTGTGTCTGTGTGTGTAAGTTTTAGTGTGTATATGTGTATATGTGTATCTAATAATGCGTATGTGTAATTGTGTGTATGTGTTATTTAAAGTATTCTTTTACATTTTTTCTTATTTTGATATGGCTACACAAAACAATAGAGGTAAAGACAAAACAACAGGGCTAGAGGCAAGGACAACACAGACATCAATTTCCCTGCGTACTCTACATCGATGCTAGCCTCCACATCCACCCCAGCCTACCCACATGATGATTTATGCCATATTAGGGGTATAATATTTCTCCTCTTGCTTCGGGTCCGACTAGTCCAGGGTTCATGCCAACTCTAGGTTATAATATGCCCCCTCAGGGGTATCTGACTTTGGGATATGGTATGCCCTCTCTAACTTATGCTATATCCTTTCAAGGGTATAATATTCCTATTTAGGGGTGGGTAGGTATAGGGTCCCATACATGGATGGGACCAAATATGCCCCATAATCAGGAGTGACCAATGTGGCCCACCACTGAGGATAATGCTCATTCACCACCTCCTCCTCCACAAACTCAGGCCTACATGCCCTAGTCTAGCCCTCAACTAGACGTAATCTTCGCCAGACTTGGCTTTTCGCAAGGTTTGTCCAACAATCCTCACAAAAGAATCACAATAGACCCCTTTATTATGGGGTAAGTGTTAGTATAGTTGTTTAATTAGTGGTTAATTTATTTTTATTAATATTGATTAATTGATAAATATTTTTGTACTGCATTTAGGTGACATCCATATATAGGAAGTAGCAAGACTGATAGGTGACTTTTCTCACACCTATTTTATACTCTAAAATTGCACATACTCTATAAGAACATTGAATTAGAATGCTTTTATCTTTTTGTCCCTTTTATGTGAATTGTGCAAAACTTATCTCAAATACACCTTTTTGGTGAGTTTATTCACAAGAGCCTATGCATGTGATGCCTCTTCTTGAGTATTATGTGTTATAGGTGATTAATATAGTGGGACTTGAGGCATGGAACTGGCGAAAATGAAGCAAGAATGCAAAATCTCATGACAAGCTATTTTTGGGTTTCGATATGCTGCAAAGATTGGGGCATAACTTCTCCATATAAAGTCCAAACGAGGTAAACTTTGTATCTATTTCATGTATATTGAAAAATTCTCCAACTTTCATGAAGACACCAAGGCCAAATTTGAAGGTTTGGGAGGTCAAAACGTACCCAGAAGTGACCAAATCAGTAGAATCAACAAAATGTCGTTAGGCCTTATCTACCCCAACTAATTTGAACCGCCCTAAAAGGATGAAAAACTTTGATAGTGTGTCGAAAAGCCAAAAATGATAGGAAATGACCCAAGTGCAACCCAACTTGACTATAAATAGCCTTAGAGCTTGAGATTCAGCAACAATTAGCTTTTCATTAGATTTTCCACCTTTACATTGTATATTAGGATTTGGTTAGGGTTTGGCTCTTAAAGTCATTCATCTTCTTCATCTTTTCCCTTTAGGTTTTAGCTTTCTTTTTGCAATTCATTCTATGGAAGCTTAGTCTCCTCTCACTAGTGCAATGAACTCGAAGGACTCATGGTTTTAATTTGACGTTTGATTTATTATTAATTTTCATCTATGGGTTTTTGATTCAATCTTCTCATGTTTTCTTTAATTTCATGCTAGTGATCATTGATGTGATATTGTTCTTGAGTAAACTTCTTAGATTTCATGTGTTCTTAGATTATAGGCATATGTATGAATTGAAGTTTCTAATAAGTGAGGAAATTTGATGGATTTTTTAATTTGACTTTAAGTGGGTAATTGGGGGGAAGAGAATCAAATTGATCTTAAATGGGATTAAGTGAAGACAATTGGATCTTCAAGCTAGTGCATAATTCAAAGGCTACGATTGTAGAAACTAGCTTATGTACTAGTTAAATCCCTAGGTGAGGTGTGATCGTAATGATCCTAGGCTAATTGTATGTTGGTTAGTGGATTATCTAATTGACAAATTAACTACCTAAGTTGAACTAATCTAGAGAACCCATGATAATCACCCCCCATGATCTAGAGAGGACCTTCTGCTATTGTTTCTTTTAGGATTATTTGCTTTTTTAAGTAGTTATAGTTCATCAACAACAAAACCCCCTTGTTAACTTGCTAACATTTGTTAATTTAGACAAAACCACTCCTTATTTTACTTCCTTGTGAAAGACGACTTAGGTCTTAAACTCAACTTTCTACCATTAATTTACGATTAAGTTTAGTCTTATATATATTTATATATATATATATATATCTTGTTTGATTGAGCGTTGAGAAGTGACAACAACTTTTCGCTCTTTCAAGGACCAAGCTGACAAAGATGATCAAGAAGTTATACAAATGTCATGTGCCATATTGGATAGCTATTTCCCCTATGCTAAAAATCTCATGGTGACGATATGTATGCAACTTTCCAATATAGGGCAACAAAATGGCTACAAAAATTGTACAAAAAGATCAAGGATGGGATGGATGAAAATCCCCTTTCTTGGATGACTCAGGAGAGCCTCAATGAGTTGCGGCAAATTTGGGAAGCTGAAAAGCTCAAAGACAAATCTGAGAAGGCTAAGGCTTTTAAAAACTCAGCAAAGGGAGGGCCGATGGACATTGGTGGGTCCACTACACTACACTCCACAAAGCAAAGAATGGTAACATTTTTAATTTGTTAATCTAATTATTTGATTTAATTTAATCAAATTAATTTGGTTTATTGATATAATATATGTATATATATAGATATAATGAAATGCAGACCCCGAGAGTTAGCCAGACCTTCGACTAAGTCAGAGATCATTTGGTATACCCACCTGAAGAAAGATAAGAGGGGTGAGAAAACTACCTTGCTTAACTCGCGGTATGAGAACATGATGCTAAATATCATAGTTATAAAACCCAACTTAGGGCTTGACTTGGCCACCCCTTCGAGTTATCGAGTCACTGAGTCACTTGCTAAACCGGATTTAATTAAATAAATATATCAAAATATACTAAAATTCAAATAAATATAATAAAATGATAAAAATAAATAACAATTTAAAATATTTAAGTGTATGATATATATTATTAATTGAACTATACATCTAAAACAATGTGCTAGCTTGATGGAAAGGGCCAAAGCATTCAGACCTAAAGGTACAAGGTCCGAATCCTCCACATGATGGATTTGTACTAGGTAAGACTAGGTTGATTGCACGTCCGGTATGATTGGAAAACCAGCCTGGTCCCATGTCGAGTCACTAGGTTCCAGGTTGACCTGGCCAGGGCAGGCTGGGTTTAAAAACTACGGTAAATATGAATTTACTCAATAATTAATTTGTTCATTACATATATATTGTTAATTAAATTGTGTAGCATTGTAGCTAACTATGTGAATTTTGGTTATTTTACTTATAGACGATGTACAATCATAGATTGGATGAGACTAGATCACAGCAGACTCAGAGCCTTGGCGAGGATGAAGATGTAGCTGAAAAGGCCCCAGAAATCGACGAGGATACGTTATGGGTAGAAGTCATCGATAGTACAAAAAGAAATCACACATATGGTTGAAAATAAATTCTCCTCAAGACAACTAAGAGAGGGTGAGGACGATCAACTAGTTGTGGTTGAGGAATCGGTTCTGGGTTCGCAATGTCCATTAACAATGACATATATCGCATTCATGGCCTTAATGTTGAATTCCACACCCAGGCCATGCAGCTACAAGAGGAGGTAACCTACCTTCAGGCAGAGATACACACAAAACAGAGGAAGGAAAGAATGAAAATGAATAAAAAGATGGTTTTCAGTCTCCCCAGCATGTGGTTACATCTGTAGGTAGACGGGTCATCACAGCTGCACGACTTCTACTTGTTCGACATCTTGGAGGATGATGGCAAGCATATTCCCTACACTCTTGGCCCTTACAATGATGATGAGAACTCGATGAGTCGTGCATACACCCCTAACCCCTTCACCGTAGCGGCGACCACCTTTTATTTGTTTTTTGTTTTTATATTTTTTAAACTAATTGTAATGAATATTGAATTTTAATATTAATTATTTTATTTGTTATTATGTGTTTTTTTTTAATTTTATAGTTTTCCGACAGATATATGCTGCTATGTAAATAATATTATTATATTACAACTACGTATCAATGAATATATCCTTTGGTAATCATTTTCAAAGGCATCGTTCTTATGACATTTTATCGATGGATATATTCATCACTAGCTATCGGCAAAAACAAAATCTGATGGTAACAAGTTATCAATAAGCTATATATCATTAGATAGTTTTTTATGCAAAATTTGATAAAAAAAAAACTTTAAAATCCATCAGTAATTGAGCAAAATCTGTCGTTAAATTTGCCAGTATATGACATTTTCCTAGTAGTGAAAATAGGCTCTACCATGGCCATACATCATCTGAACCGTCTGTTTGTTTTTAAATGTAATCTATGGTTGTAAACACATAGATGTAACTGTTTGAATAAGTTTTCAATCAAGATTAATTTTATTAACATTATTTTAATTATTAGCTTATTGTTCTAACCTTCTCTTTCGCTCTCTGTAGCACCCTTCTCCTCCCACCTTCACCTCTTTCCTTGGGTTCCTCCATAGTCATTGCTACCTCCGGCCTGATGGCTAGATCCAGAGCTCCCTGCCCACTATTAGACCCTCCGATGCAATTGACGACCTTTCTCCACCACTAATCAGATCGCCTTCCACATTGCCACTGCTTCATGATTCTTGTCATTTTGCTTTATGCCACCGTTGGAGCATCGGTGCACAACTGCTTCCAAGACACTACCTTCCTACAAAGAGTTTATTTATTTATTTATTTATTAATAATAACTATAATACTTAATGAATAATAAATAAATAAATGAAATAGGTTTGTTTAAATGGCTTTATAAATTTAAACGGTCAATAGCAAGTTGAAGTCAAAAGTGGTCAACAAAGACAACACCACACAATAATGTGAAATACAAAAAGTTATCATAAAATTTGTCTTAAAATTATGGTGGTTTCTCACCTGCCATAGGTAAATACTCCCTCCTACTAAATTTCTCTATTCTCAACAATTTTTATAATTAAATTCATTGAATTTTGTCATAATTTCATGATCTAATATGACATATTGATGTATTAAATGATTTAATGTGATAAATTAATACTTTTCAATATCAACTTTGTTGAGAGGTATATCATAAGCTCAAATGGTCTGCAAATATCTAAATATCTAAACATCTTAGAAGTTGGCTTGTTCAATGATTTGACTAATGAAGTTTGTCAAGATCATATTGAACATGAAATGAAGACAAAATTTAATAAATTTAGTTCTAAAAATTATTTAAAATAAAAGAATTTAATAGAGAAGAGCATTTACTCTATTAAACACGTGAAAAACCACCTAAAATTATTCCCACACTCTCTTTTATTTTTATATATATATATATATAT
>QANU01024730.1:332499-385675 GCA_003254905.1 Nissolia schottii
ATGCCACAAAGCAACCCCTGCCAACCCATTAAAACAAAACTGTACAATCCCAATCGTTAAGGCCAATCCAAGAATCGAGCTCAAAACAATATTTACAACGCGAATCACAACAGAACCAACACGAAATTTTCAAAATGGTTAAATTTTATTCGTATGATCTTGGAATTAAATAAAAATATTTAGAGTATTATGTAGATAAAATCTGATGATCTCTAAAATATATCTAACCACCTTTTTAATATCAAGCTAAACTTATAATGTATCATAGGTAATTTGTTATATTGATACACCTTCTAATCGAACTAGTTAGATTTCTGTGGGGTACAATTCGTTCTTTAGGTGTCTCAATTCCAGTAATAGAGTCATTAGGAAAGGAGGGTTTTGGTTTGATGGTGGGGAAGGATAATTTGTTCATGTTTTGGGAGGATGATCCAATGAAATTAGCAAGTGCACTACTCCCAACAAGTAATAAAATGAGTGTTTTTTAACATAGGTTGTCGTACCCACGACGATTAAGTAATTATTAAAATTTTCAATGATGAAACAACAAAAGTTGTGGAGAAAAATGTTGATTGGGTTTGTTTGGTATCAATTGAATTATAAATTACTAAACTAAAGAAAGCAATTAAATTGATAAGAAATCGATGGGAGAAAGCTCTAGGGTGATTGACATCAATTACCTAGACTCCGTTATTATAGATATTGTTACCCAATTTCCTATTTATTCTCGATTGATGGTCGGAGTTCCTTTCCTAGCCATTAGTCTCTCTTGAGGTCAAACAACCCTCCTATCCTTGATTGACCCCCTAACCTCTAAGCAAGATCTAAACCTATTCAAAGCATTAATGTTTTTTGATTATCCCCACAAAAGATTATACAAGTTGCATTTATTCCTCTCAGATTTTTGCTCAACCTATATTTCTCTACCAAGATTCACTCGTACAATCCATCTCTTGAGTTATCATGCAAGAAAATACAACATGCATTTGGTGATCAAGCATACACAATCAACAAATTAACTATAATAACATTGTCATGGAAATCTACATTAATGCCCTAGAAAGAAGAATTTAGTTTATGGTCGAAGGAGAGAAAACGAAAAGAAACGGTAAAAGAAAAGAATACATACTATAACAATCACTAAATTTGGAACTTGCAATTGATCTCTATTCTTACTTTGGCCAATCGAGCTTCAAAACGTTCAAAATCCCTTCTAGGATTGCGTCCTCATCAAATTCGTCCAATTCTTAGTTATTTGCACGTGTTTCTAGTCATAATGTATGTATAGAGGTAGCCTAGACATAGAAAAACAAAAACAAGGATTCTTCTTCATCACTTGACCAAGCGAGTAGTAGTGTAATTTTGGAGATGCCACTTTTGCACTTGCTCTGTTTGCTTGAGCGGTGAAAGCTGCCACTCAAGCAGTTCCTAAAGCTCCAAATTTCTTCTTCTTCTTTTTTCTTGACTTCAATTCTCTTCAATCTTCGTGGTTTCCTCATGCATCCATTTGGAACCAGAAAACTTGTCAAAAATACCTGTAACTGTCCTAAAAATGCATGATTATGCCTAGTTATACAAAACCTAACTAAAATCTATATATGAAATATACAAAATGTACCTAAGAATGCAACTAAAATACCTAAATTTATATGCAAAAACTAAGCAACAATAACTCTAATTGGAGAGTTATCATAGGACCGTTGGTTAGGTCCTAAGTTGCTAAAGGACAAATACGCACACCTATTTTCTAGTCATTACAAAAACAAAATTAAAAGTTAACAGAAAATTAAACCAATAAAGTTTTCAATTCATAGTTCAATTAATTTAATCTCGTACAACATAATTACTTGATAGGATTAGGACCCAACAGATTGGAGGAAATTAATGAATTGAGGAATTTAGATTCTCTAAATTTAGCATTTTATTTTAGAGAATAAGGTAGGAAGTTTTATCATTAGATTAACAAAGTAAAAAATTTGTATATGGGTCAACTCTTAATTTAAATGTGTTGCTTTACCCTCTGTAATAAAATTCACAAGGGATCCTTGTCCTGATTTGAGTATCTTGTGGCTTTCTATTTGATTTAAGAATACAATGAGTTCCTTTCGTTAAATCAAACTTCCTTCCTTATGAGGGGAATGTCTCAACTGTTAATGGGTGTCAGCAAAAGCCAGTTTGAATAGCTTTTCTCTATTGCTGTTTGAAACCTCTGGACCTAGCTATTGTTATGGTTTCAGAAGTGACGTGTGTAATTATAATCATTCTTTTTATAAAAAAATTGTTCAAATTGATGCTTTATCTCCGTATCCTTTTAAATTATTAGAGTTGTAAGGTTGATAGGTGTTTCAATCTCTTAATGATAAGAGATCTCGAATTAAAGTTTTGAAAATAGAAAATATATTTGTTAAAAGACCATTATTCTTTTAAAGAGCTCAGTTAAGTTTGATCAGATAAATTGCGTCAAATTAAATTAATCAAATTTTTTTTTATAATAAAAATCATGTACTCATAGTTTTATCAAGACAAAAAAAATTGATTGTAGAAATAGTTTAAGTTGCGCTTGAAATGAACATGAAAAGAGTTTGAGGGGGAGGCAACTGTAGCTGTAGGCCCATCTTCTGGCATAGCAAGATGAACAGTGCTCTTATGTGGTCACCGTTGACATCCAACACATTTTTTTCTTTTTTTTATATATATAGCAAGATGACATGGAGTCACACCATCATATCTCTATATGGATATACACATTGATGTTTTTAAGTTGATTAAGTCGTTGAAAATTGAAATGTCTTTCACACCATTGTTTGCAACACCCTATTTATTTTGATCGATCGAAGATGTTTTCATTTATAATGTGCTATGGCACAAGTATTTAGATTAAAGTCTTTAGCGCTAATGGTTCAAGTGACATTTTCATTAATAATATGTTAAAGAGTAAATTAAATGAGTCACGTTTAACTTTTATTAAAGGACATATAATGTGTCTGACCCAAAAATATATATAACTTATAAATAAAAGGTATTTAGAGTAAACCCCTGTTTCATCCCAAAAAAAAAATACGAGCATTATTATTTTGGTCTTTAAAAAAAATATATCATTAATTTAATCACGTAATGATGTAAAGTGTTGTTATTTTAGTTATGTTTTTGTCAGATTGAGAAAAATGAGAGTACTAAAATTCCAATTCAAAAACTAATTTTTACCGATATTAACTTGAAGGACTAAATGGTATTTTTACATTAATTAATAACGAACTAAATTGATGTAACTTTTTCAAGGAACTAAAGTAATAACATTTTGCATTAGTGACATAGCCTTTTTTTATAGATCAAAATGATGACACATATATTTGTAGAAGAATTTGAATCATTTTTCTCCCCATGTATTTTTAACCGCTAAAGAACGAGTAACTCCAAATCCTTGCTAACTAGTGACAAGTCTCAATTTTTAAGCTTTCATTCATAATTTTCTTATAATTCTATTAGATTATAATTAGTACCGGAAGAGTTTTACTTTTACATGTAATAAATTGATCTCACTTAAATCAAATTAAGAAAAATCCAACCAACTTAATATATTAGTGATTTTGATATAAAAAAATTGTGATGAATTATGGTTTTCGGATTTTATCTTTGTCAATATGATCAATGAAAGTGCCTCTTTGTAAATATAAAACATGTGCACATTTAAAAAAGGGGAGTAGTTGGTAAAAAAGACCATGCTGTGATACTCTCAAGAACAAATCAAATTCCCCCACGCTCTTTCTTTCTATTTTTTAATTCCTTCACCCCTACGCTAAAGAGACCAAATGCTATATGGGATTGGGGATTGGAGATTAGAGCTTTATATATGATCCATCTTTGTCCAAGTATATTTCTTTTTTAGCTTTAGAAAAAGGTTGAAATGGGGGATGAGGAGGAATTGTTGAACGTGTTAAAAAAAATCAACGGAAGGAGGATGAGGAGAAGTGGAGGAAATGAAAGGCTAATAAAGGGAGCAAAGATGGGGAGAAAGTGGCACCTAAGAAGGAACAATGCTTTTGGGATATGTTTTGGAAGCATGGGCAACTATTATTCGGAAAAAAATGTTACATGTACTCATTTTATATAATACAATGTATCGATTTATACTTTATCTATTATTAGATGATATTTTATTAGAGATATAAGTCTTATTAAAATACTACCTAATGATAAATGGGGTGTTAGTCCATTAACACAAAGTCCGATCCATACAAAATGAGCATACTTAATGCATCTCTTGATATTCAATGTATGGTTGATAAATTAAGATCACGGTGAGAAAAAGTTTGTGAGTGGTGCCACCTTTGTGTGTTTTTTTAGGGAATGCGACCCATGAAGTGTCCGCAATTGTCAAATTAGATAAAATAATAATATATAATAACTATTATTCAAATTTCAATATGTACATTACTATATAAAATAAAAAATGTTTTTTTAACATCAAACATAATGTAGACACTATGTTTGATCTCTCACGATCATTATGAAATCTACACTCACATTATGTAATATGAGTGCAAACTCTATGATGTTTGTGAGAGATCAAATATAATATATTTAGTGTCCAAATAACACCACCCTATATAAACTCTTCGCCATCACCATTCACTCTCAATGGTTGAGGACCATCCACTTTTGTAACTTTGTGCCATTATGGTACGAATTCTCACGCTATAAACAGTTCTAGTAGATTTGTATAACTCTTAATGCGCTAAGAATCCTCCCACTCACTTAAGCGGGGAGTTTAACTTAATTAAAAGCAAATACTCCTTAGGTTTAGAACAAAACTTATGGCGGAAAAGAGCTAAGGTTTCTGCTTCCAATCTTTTTCACGTAAAGTGGGACATTATCCTTATAGATATAAGTAACACTATAATAAAAAAATGAAAAAGAATTTGTTATTTTGGGTGCTTTGTTAAGGATTTATTTTTGAGCAGTCAGTAGCGTCCCATGGCCACACAGAGGGCCAAAAGTTCTTCTTTTCTTTTTCCTGTTAAAAAATATTAAGTTCGCAGCTTTGATGAAACAAATCACTTACGATCCCCCCACTCCCATAATAATATATGACTTTTAAACTTGGAAGAGAAAAATTACTCATTAGCTTTATGTAAGATTATAAGTATGACAATCAAGGTGGGAAAAAAATATGTAACATATTTTATGAATTTATTATATTTTTCTTTATCAAATGAATGTCTAATTATTTTTTTCAAATTTGAAACATCTTTTTTTTTTTATTGTTAATGGATTGGTTTTAGCTTATTTTGTATGTCTTAAATTTGACTTTCCTCCATGTATCAAACAAATTTTGATGTTACGCTTTATAATTGTTATGACTAGAGATTATGATATTTGGTTTAATCATCTTGTTGTGTTAAAAGAATTATCTTTGTTTAATTTTTATGAATTGCGTGTAATTGTTAGTTTAAATTATGTTGTTGTTATAAAGTAAAATAATTATTTTTTATAGCTGATTCTTATATTATGTAAATATAAAAATATTTTTTTAAAACAATAGCAAGAATGGTAAAGCAGGGTGAGAGTTTAGAATTTTTGTGTGGGTAAGGTTAGGGTTTTTGTTTTAAAACCCATGCGTAAGGTATGACTGAGTTTTTTTTTAATTCAATAGATTGATGGTAGGGTTAAGATTGAGTCAAAACTCTATACGGAATGGTTTAGGTAAGAGAAAATTTTTTATGTGAGAGTATGAGAGTGAATTTTCAGCCATTAAATGGAATTTGTATGTTTAATAAAGAAGGAAACATATCTGAATTAATCTCAGCTCATCAATTTTTTTTCAATTTCTTGTATAATATATTTTCTTTTTAAGACGTAATCATGATCCTACAAATTTCATTCAATGACTAAAAAACATTAAAAAAAAAATCCCCTTGCTTCAAAAATGTTTAGAGATAGAGAGAGGGGGAGGTGAGAGAGGGTGGGAGAGTGGTAGGAAATACCGGGCAGGGATCAGTGAGATGGCAAGGCGGCGATAGGCTTGGAGGGATTAAGGACAGGGGAAACACATCAATAAGAGGATGCTTAAGGGTTCTTGAAGTACAGTTTGTTACTACATTTGTGGATAACTTACCACAAACCATAAAACCAAGCTTTGGCTACATCAGATCTTTGGATGGGTGGGTAAGGTGATTGAAATCTTTATCTCAAGGAAGCAGAGAAGAGGATCCAGAATCCTGTTTGTTTCTTTTGCTTCTATGCAAAAGTTGGAGCTGTTAGAGCAATACAAGAAGAACTTGATGGGTATATTGTTAAGGGCCAGAAAATCACAATGAACACAACAAAGTATAGGAGGGTTCACGAAACTCTTCAACAACAGAAGCGACATCAAAAAGGACATACTGAAGGTAGAAGTTACAAAGTGACGATGTTAGAGTGGATAAAGAGTAGCCAGAGTATTGATTGATACATGCTTGTGGTAAGAACTATGAAGTTTTTGTTAAAGAAGCCGGGTATGAAATATTCAGTTCCATGGAGGGGAAGAAGAGATAGCAATGCACGATCTTGAAGGACTAGCACCTTAGGCTGAACAAGTCCATGACCTAATACATTGGTGGATCCAAATGAGAATGTTCAAAACCACCAACAGGGGGAGAAGAATTCTAACAAGGAGCTGATGGGAGATGACACAGGTGTAGTAAACTGTAATGGAAACCAAGTGATACCCACAGTAGCCAGTGAGGAGATGGGAAATATTAAGGAAGCTCAACCATTCATTGACGAAGGTGAAATGGAGAGTGATGAAGGAGCTCAGTCGGCTATTGTGGGCCAATGGAAGATGAAGAAATTTTGGCGACTTAGGAAGGGGGGTTGGGGATTGCAAACAGGCATGAGAACTCTCTTTGTCCTAAGACAATAATGAAGGCTCATAACAAAATGATGTGATAATTCATGAGGGACAAAATACTTAGAGGATGAAAGAAACACTAAAGAGGTACTCTAGAAATTTATTTCAAATAAAATAAAATAAAAATGAAAAGAGCTTGTGAAAGATGTGCATGATCCTGGTATTGAAAGGTACCCAAATATGGGCCTAACTGTTGGTCTAGCTCAAGATAGAAATCAAAGATGATGACAGAAGCCATTCCATTTGTTCAAACAAAAGCTTGGACGGTATGGGTAATATATCTAAGACTCCTGAAGTGGTACTGAAGACCCAAATATACGGAGATGGCATTTCTGAACCGGTGACTAGTGCAAGAAAAGAAGTGAAAAATACATGGAAAGTGGGTAGGCTTGNAGAATTGCCCATGCATGTTTTGAATGATGGCTTACATTGCGATGATAAGGGAAACTTGAAAGATTGGTGATAGGTTTATGAGTTCTCAAAGCAATGAAGGTAAAGAGACGAGGAAAAGTAAGAATTTGTAGGATCTATTAACAAAAGTGAGAATCTACTACTCATATTGAATATGAGCATTGAATCCATCATGACAAACTACCAATTAAATAAATAATTTAATTTAAAATATTAATAGGTCATATACTTGGAACAATTACTGAAGTCGGATCTATCCCACATATAAGTGATGAGCAATTATTATAACTGAGGGTGGTTGCACTTAATTTAAGTAATGTCTCATGATCAGTTTTTTTTAGTTATATTCCCATTTGATATACCTGATAAGTATGTGTTCATAATTTGTAGCAGATAACCAAGAGCAAGTTTTGACAAATGTTGGCCATGAACAATTAAGAGGTACGAACACATTTATCACTCTCTTATTATGTATTTTATACCCAATTCTATGTGATGAGCAATTATCGTTGAAAGAACCATGTGCATGACCATGCCTGTTTTTTTATATTCAATAATGTCTCATGATCAATTGTATATATAAAACATCCATGGTATTCGTATACCTGTATATTTAGAACTTATCAGTTGTTTCAGTTAAATTACTATTCCATAATATATGATTCTATTTATTTTACATTGATCCCAACGTGATTGAGTTGATCCACAATAATATAATCTCTTAAGGAGTATATTATACATTTTATCCCACAATGAATATGAGCATTGGATCCATATGACAAACTACCAATTAAATATATAATTTAACTTAATTCATTAATATGTGATGTGCTAGATCAATTGCTAAAGAGGAATCTATATCAGCTATATGTATTGTGTCTGATTGTTGTGTATCTAAGTCCGATGTGTATTTTGTGTAATGAACTATGATTATATGATTATGTATGTTGTTCCTCGAGTGTTGTCAAACTTTCATTGTATCTGAGTTACAACAACATAATATTAAATATGATGTACAATTATTATTAGGATATATGTATGTATTTTGTGGATATCTCATTTAAGTGTTTATTAGTCAAAATTAACTTAATATAAATATATTCCTTTTTTTCNTCCAAAACAACCAACAGTGAACCCTTTGTTCCCGTTCCTCTCTGTATCACCAAGGTCTCCAATTTCAATCTGCTAATAAAACAAGTTGTGTTTGCAGCAACCGAATAAGTAAAACACAAAAATTGGTTCTTTTCAACTCACCTCTAATGTCCTTTTCAGTTCATCTTTAATGTCAATTTTAATTTTAAAACTTGTTTGAAGAATAGAGTTGCAAAGGGGTGTCACAGGGGAGAGTGGCATCAACCACCTCGCTGCTGCCTCCTACCAAAAGAATCTCTATTGCGCTCCATCGTGCATCTGTTGCGCTGTTTCTGTTCCGCCTCGACCAAGTCTCTATTGATAACAACACAGAAAAAACCTTTTTTTGTTAGGGTCTCTTTCGTTTAACTTTTGAGAAAATAATTAAGTTTAAAGAATTATCCTTAGAAGAGTTAAGAATGGTACGAAGCAAAATTATTCTTAGAGATAAAATTATTAAAAACATAAATACTTTTATGAGAGTGGGTGAAGAGAGCGAGTTTGTTTTTAAAATTAAAAAGTTCGATTTCTATTTTTAGTTTTGAAACTCAACCTGAAAACATCAGTTTTTTTAATGTTACTCAACATGATTGTTATTGTACATTTTAATTTTTAGGTCACCAAACTTAAGTTTGAGTACTTCAAACTGCAAACCGAACCATGCCCTTAATGTTTACTTTAATCCTAAAGTTACATGCTGAGTCACATTAATTTCTGACATCAAGAAATAAACTTTTTGGTTTCTACTAAAGTTATAAAACATGAGTCACATTAATTTGTTCCTGACAATATTTTTATTACTGTGTTGTTACATATAATTTCTTGATTTGTCATTTAAATGAGATTATGAGCCGCAAACGAGAATGTGAGAGCACTTTGGGATAATGAAGGTTTGAAATTTACAATCATAGGTATTGTTGCCATCACATTTTCAGTTTGCTAATGTTGCCACTATTTATAGCCCAATTTTATTTTTTTTTATGGGTCATATCCAATTTTATTCCTCCATAATATGAAACGTAAAAGGAAAAAAAAATTCACATGCAATATCATTTAACATGCGATATCTATTTGTAACCCAAATGTTATTACAATTTTATTTAACATGCAATATTAACGAGATTTGATAATACACCAATAAAAATTTAGTCAGGATTGACGTGGCTTATGTTTTATAACTCTAATGATTACAAAGATAATTTTTTAAAACCAAAGTGATTCATGGCTACATGCAAGGGATTAAAATGATCATTATTCATGTTATATTATTTTTGGTCATGAGCATTATTATTAGTATCAATTATTATTATTAATAATGTAAAACATTTTGGACTACCTTGGGCTTTTCTCTGGTACTTTATTCGATCGTCATAGACTCGTAGGACCTTTTTATTTGCTCTTTGTTACAAGCTTTTTTTTCTGTTGTTAAACTCTGGTCACAGCTGAACTTTAGTAGTAGCCTTGGGCTTTCTTGACCACTAAAATTGTAATGGGCTAGCTAAAGTGTTAGAACTTGGCTAGAAAAGACAAAAGTAAATGAATATGGAAAATGGGACTTAAAGCCCAGGGGATCAAAATGAACCCAAGACCAACGCAATTATCAAACTAGGTTGTTGGTCGCATGTTAATTTTCCTAATTAATTGATTAAAATATTCAACTTCAAGGGGTTGGTGAAGGTGGTAGATGACTCGGTCACTTAAGGAGAGGTTGGTACAGATAACAACTCAACTTGATGTACAAAATCAGCAAGTTTATAGACTGGGGATTATACAATTGAAACATTTAATTTGTTTTATTACTTTAATCATCTATTTATTCTTACACTCTATAGCTAACTTGACTAACAGGAAAATCATGTTCCAGTATAGTCTATAGAAAACTTCCGCTAGGCCTATCTTACTTATTGGTCGATTCGGAGGAACACAACCTTGGAATCAGTGGGTTGGCTGAGGATGATGAGATCCTTAATCAGTATCTGAAGAATTTAAAACGTGCAATTAGAGGAATGGGCCAATACCTCTCATTGTTGGTGTAAGTGTGGGGAAAATGTTGATATTATGAAACTACGTTTCCGCTCTTGCACCTAACATTGCCTTATTCAGGGTAGAGATTGCCATGGAAAGTGTAAGAGAATCTTGTATCATGTTAATTAGTTGAATCACTATTATTATTATCATGTCCTTTTAAAATGTGACTAATATATGAAAACTGACATACAACTTTTTATTCTGAACCGATATCTTCGTATTATTTATTATTTCAATAGTAATGTTACATGTGTAATGGTTTTATTGTCACTATATAGTCATCATATGACGTACATATGACATACACACTGGCACTAAATGCACTAACTTTTACATATATATACAAATTTTTTCTACATACATGTACAAACATTTTTCACATATTAAACCAAATCAGATAGGATCTGTGGCATATTAAATAGCAAAAAATAATTGTCGCGTTCGCTTTTGCTCCCCACTCACACTCTAAGTGCATGTACCTACTCGCTACGATGCACAAACATTTTAAAGAAGATGCAAACTTTTGAATTGACGTACACAAACTTTTTAACAAGCAAAAATAAATAATAAGAAGAAAATGAAACAAAAATAAAGAATAAGAAAATTTTGGTATTCATTTTTGGACAAAAATACACAAACTTGTTTACAAACATGCACAAACTTTTGAACAGTCAAAAACAAAAAATATGACGGAAATGAAAATGAAAATAAATACAAAGAAGACAACTTTGGTATTCATGTGCACAAACTTTTGAACAATAGGACATAAACCTTTCTATACACGTGCACAAACTTTTTAACAAGAAAAACTAAAAAACTACACAAGCGAATACAAAAATGAAAACTCTGAGATTTATAACGTTTTGCGAAAAAGAAAAAATGAAGAAAAATTATATCAAAATAGTGTAGGTGATAAATGGGAAAAAAATGAACTAAAAAATCTGAATTAATCATTTGTGATAAAATGAAAAAAGAACAAAGAAAAAAAAATGAAGGAAGAGTGAGAAGAGAAAAACAAAAAAAGTAAAGAATAAGAGAAGAAGAAGATGAGCGTGAGAGGAGAGGAAAAATGTATATTAATGTAATAAATGAGATAAGGGCCTACAAAACTTTTTTCTTATTTGAATGTGATATATATAGTTCAACTTTTCTAATTACATGTGAATCCTTAGCCTTCTTCATTTTATAAGAATATAATTCGCTTAGCATTGCGTTTAACTTTTGTACGTTTTAGTGACATACATTAAATGATATGGTATCATAAAATTGGGGTAGAAAAGTGTAGATGCCAAATAGTTGCCCCACGGAAATTAATGTACATTAGGAACATTGGGGAAAATACAGAAGTGTGTAAAGGTGGGATTGACTCATGAGTAGGTTGCAAGGTATTTATTTGATCGGGCATGAAAAAGTGACTCCTCTTTCCTGATAGTTCTGCTTGATGCTCTCTGCATGTTTGCGTCTCTAACTTGTTTTCCTGTTTTTATTTATTTTTTTCCTTTTTTTCTTCACGTTGTTATTGTTATTAAATATTAAGTCACAGCTCATTCATATGGTTAGTAGATAATGGTCGATCATCACATTTAAAAATTTTATAACTCCAAGCATTTGTTCACCTTATATCCTTAAATTGATTCCACTATAATTCCTAAGACTTAACACGAGGAACATGTTCTAAATTTAACTCCAATACTCTTTTACTAAGAAACCTTATGAGCAGCGGTTCGTTTGATCCAAATTTATCTAGTTATCCTTTTGGATTTTATTAGCTTATCTTCCTTTTAATGAATAGAATTTTCACGTAAAAAATAAAATAAAATCGTAAGAGTCTTTTCTTAACGAATTTAATCCACCACTTGATTGATCAAACTTCTTAAAACTTTGTTTTGGTCAAATATTATTTCCTATAATGTATGGTTGGATTAACTTTCTTAAGTTAAAGCAGCTTAATTTTAAGCCATTCTAAACAATTTTTAGAAGGAAAAAAAAATAACTACTCAAAATTAGTCCATATCCAAACATGCCTCTAGATTATATAGATTCTCTGGGATTGAATATTGAAAATGGAAAGTGATCAGTGCATGGTGAAAAGGGAGTTGGAGGAGGAGTTCAAATTGATGAAAATTATGTGCCCATGTGGCAATTTCAAGCCACTTTACTACAACATAACGTTGGGGTTAACATTCAGAGTTTAGACTTTCCTATAATCTTATCAACTTGATTTTAGTTGTTGACAGAAAGAGAATGAGAAAGAAAAAGAATAAAAGTCAAAATCAAAGATGAAAAATAGTTTCATGGGGTGAAAGATCTTTCACTCTTGGATGAATATCTAATTTTCAACGTTCACATCATTGAATTTATGCAATGTAATAGAATTCGGTCTGTATATTGATCATTTATTAATCTAAAAGATGGACTCAAATAACGTTAGCACTTGTCATAATATATATCACAAGTCACACCCAAGATTAAATAACTAAAAAGTTAGGAGATTAAAATTTGATTAAGTCTTCCTTTCTTCTTCTTTTTTTTTTTAAACCATGCTACGAATTTAAAGTCTAACTATTCCGGCGTGTCCTAGGCGGTCAATAGTCCAGGTTCGACCAGTTTATGAGGTCTCTAAGCTAAGTGCCATCATAAATGATTAGTGAGTGATTAATTATCTCAAATACTCTTAAAATTATATTAAAAAAACTTTTTTTTATAAAAAAGTATTTCATTTATATAAAAAAATAAATCCAAACAAACCCTTAATTTGTCAACAATAATATTATGCAACTATTATAAAATAAGTATTCAAGAAACAAAAGATTGTGAGCGTATTTGACAAAATATTGGGCTGGTCTAATAATTGTTGAATACATTAATTAAGATTTGGTCTAATAGTAAAAAATGTTAGTTCATCACAACATAATGAATCACAACTTGAATAAATAAGATTATTTTTAGTGCAAAGAGACCCTTAAAAAATAAAAAAGAATAAAACTAACCACGGTTGTGTTTCTATATTTATATCCCTACCTTCAGGAATAACATAAAGAGCTACAACTCTGATGTTCTATAGACATATATACACATCAAGATAGGATCCAAATTTGAATATGATTTCACACCAAACAATGAATGAACTCAAATCCAAAGTGGGCAGCGAAAAGAAAACCATTTCCATGTTCCACATCAAAGAAAACTTTCTGGACCCCATAGTTAGGTGCCAAAACTATAATTTGGTCAGTGGGTTTCTGTCTATGGTACTATGCAATCGACAACTCCCAAACCAAACTCAATCTCAAATTTAATTGTGTATTTCTCTGCTCATCTCTGTGTCCATTCAAAATCATTATAAAGAATTCGAAACAAGTTGTGTAACTCACATCTCCTCGAAGCTCACATGTAACATTTCTCATCCGAAACCAATGGAAACAATAACTCCACCCAGGAACAACCCACACAATGTAACCTTCTAGAATTCAGACAACACATATGCATGCCCTGTTGAGAAAGAAACATCACGTTCTATCTCTTTTGGACCTTTGATTACCTAATAATATTATTTTAATGGATGCGGCAAATAGAAAATTAACACTTTGCTTCGTGAATCTCCCCTCTATAATCAACGAAAGCAACTACCATAAACCATAGTGTGTCAAACTACAATATAATTACGGTTCCCCACGCCACACACAACATTAGACACAGTTCTAGCACTTGCTTGATCAAGCATTTGCTAATTAAAACCACCACCACTTTTCTGACCTATACAAACTCTTATACCAATCTTGGTCTAAATTATCAGCATCTAATGAGTATTTTAGTCGGATTTGCGTGTAAAGCTCTCTCTAACAGTAGTTTTTTTATCCTCAACAAATTCGTTTTTACACGTCATAAAAAAAATTCGTTTCTAAGATTTTACTCAAACGTGCATTTGTGAGTTAAATTTAGAAGATGTTAAACTCTACATTAGTAAAAGATATAGTCGAATGACATTTATAACAACGGTTTATTCGGATAATTAAGTTAGTTTTAGAGTTAAGTTAAATTATCTGAATTTTAAGAGAAGAGGAATGTTTAGATAAACTTTGGAAGATTTTTTGTTTTTGGGGAGTTTTAATTTTTTTAAAAAAAATTTATGTTTGAAAGATTTTCTAGTTCTCTCAAAATAGAGGGTTTTAGTGAGATTAAATTACTAATTCATCTTTTATTATTCTCCTTTCATCCCAAATAAACATTTACTTAAATAATATATTTACATTTATGTTTTCATTCTATATTTTAAAAAATACAAGAATATACTATAAACACTATTTTTTTTTCTTTTGATCTACTTTACACTCTCAAATAAGGATAAGCTAATTGTACCAAAAAAAAAATGAGGGTGAAATAAAACTCTTTTATTCCCTCATATTTCCTTCGCTTTTTTCCGCTTGTAACTACTAGATTTGAAATCAGCTAAACTTTTTCCTATTCTTAGCTAGCAATGGCATAGCAGCGAATATATTTTGATGCGGATGGACATTTTTTTTTGCAGTGATCATATGACATGTGTTCGCGAGTACTTCATATAGGGAATGAAGCTACCTGAACACGAGTAGAGGGTGAGGAAGGGGCCTTGGTGGGGGTGTACCTACAAAGGCACTCCAACGCTCAAGTAAGTACAAATGTTAGGTCGTGAATTCTCTAGGAATGGAATGAGTGATACCTAGTGACCTGAGGAGGTCGTGTGCTTTTATAGATGAACTTAGAATGCTAAGATAGAGATAAAGCGAGGGGAGTTCGCCTAATCGCTTCCTGGCTTATCTTTTCTCGTTTATCTAGGAGTTAGTTGCGGATTGGGGAGGAGAAGTCGTCGCTACCTCCTTTGGGCCAGCGTGACCAGATGATGAGAGTTTCTTTTACCCCTTAGTGAGCTGGGGCCCTTCGGGCCTTTTAGGGAATGTAATCTTCTCTCCTTTCTTAGTAAGTTGGAGCTCCTCGAACCCTGGTTTTTGGCCCGTAACACCATGAGACCAAATCCTTCTCCATTAACTTCACTTTAACTAGTGAACTTTCTCTAAGTAAGCATATTATATTAAATTCCACATTTCCACTCTTTATTATTCTTGCTTTATTTAACTCTTGCACACAAATTCATTTACTGCACTTCCATTCATTGTATGCACAGATCCATCATCAATAACCTCTGCAAAAATTGCTTAGCTCGGAATTTGAGCATAGAGTGGAAACTACACCGATCACCCAAAGCTTACTATACCAAAAAGGTATGCACAATTTACTTTATCTTCTAGTCTCGCGTTCATGTCTTATGATTTTGGTTTTTCATCTTCCTTGTCGGTTTGCACTTTCGGAGTACAACTTATAATTTTGATATAGATCAAGTCTCATTTTTTTATTGGGAATAGATACTCTCATGTTATTAAATTTGATAATGTTATGAGAGAGAAAGACATACATTTTGAATTGGGTTTTACTATTTTAATAGGATTTCACTCATTTAAAATGTTTATGTCTTTTTTTTCTTATACTAAATTTAATACTAGTGGTGGATTCTTTCCGTTTTTATTAAAGATGGTTGTCACTGTTGATAAGAAACGAGCACATATCTTAAAAGAACATGAGTTTGTGTCTTACTACATGAGTATATAAGGGCGCTCTCTCCACACACATACATAAATATCACCCTTATAAATTAATCACTTAAATTCACAAGCACTTTTGGTATGCAACCCTCTAGTATATGTAAAGTCATTTCACCCGTTAGCTTATTTCTGGCTAAGGCCACTTTAATGGATAATATGTAAATACATTACTCAAAGAGTATTCAAAGTGTATGAAGGCATGCTATAATCTTGATTAGACGATCAATGTCAAACCCACTTAATTTTATTTTATTTTTTAAAAAACTTTGCAATAATCTTGTAGCTATCCACTCCACGTTAGTATGGTTTATTTCAGGAAAGTCTATTAATTCTACTTAAATATATGTACTACGGCAACATGAAGGTTAGAAGAGAAATATGCTAAAAACATAGAAATGGAAAACTACAAATAAAAACATATAAATACAAAGTTACATCATGGGAAAAAGAATTGCGTTTGGTATTGGCAACGAATTAGAAGTGTTTTTCCAATTGCCATAAATAATTACATATAATATTCCTCTTAGTAGTCCTAGTCACATCGATGCAAGTCCTTCCTTTTCTTCTCACCATTTTCCAAATGTTTAACTCAGCATGCAGCATGAGAGCCTACACTTAAAATCTTCCTGTCCCAAATTATTCGAAGCAAACAAGCCATTTACCCCACACACATAGCTAAAGAAATATAAACAAGGGACGTTATTTAAAGGAAAAAATATATATATTAAGCCTACATTTAACCAAGTGTGCTTTTCAAAAAGATCTTGTTTTTATTCTTGATAAAGTTTGACCAAAATATTAATGGTCTCAAATAAGATGATCAACAAGTTATATCTTAATATAAAAGTTCTTCCTACATTAACCACATTACCTTTTTTTAGAATTTTGATTTTTTAATTCTTTTGAATTATAAATATTACATCATTTCTAATATATTTTATTATTGTTTTTCTATTGTAATTACTATGATTCTCTTAAATATATTTTAATCATTATATATTAATGACACTTATTTAAATTTATTTTATTTTTACCTTTTATTTTTGTTGATAAACCTTTCTTAATTAATTTTTTTTATTTTTTTATGTATAATCATTAATCATTTAGCATCAAATATTTTTATTTTTGTGAATATACTATAAAAGGACATATCACATGAAAAGAGTATTTTATTATGAAAGTGAGATGACAAAAAATCTTAACCATACAACCATACACTGATGATCGAGATTAAAAGTTATTTAAAAGTCACATGATTTTACATTCTAATCTTTATGTAAAATATAATCATCAAGAATTGACCTATCATATATATATATATATATATATATATATATATATATATATATTACTTAGTGGCTCATGTCTTTATAAAAATCAAAATACAATTAATATTAATTTTCATAAAATAAAAAAAATAAAGAGAACATTTGTAAAGATTTTGCACATTTATCTCATTAGAGAACATTAACACACATTAAACTTTAACCAAATAAATCAAGGTAGAAGCAATACTTGCACAGCGGTGGTACCAGCTTGTGGAGATGGCAGTATTGGTAGCGGCAGCAGTTGTGGGTGGTGGTGGCGCGCAACCTATAGTGAGATAGAGATCTAGATAGACACAGAGAGGGGAGTGATGGTGGCGACAGTCACGTTGATGTTGGTGGTTGGAGAAAAATAGGGAGAGAATTTTAAAGAGAGAAGTGAGAATGAGAAGATGGGGTTGGATTTTTTTTTTAAATTGCAAAGATAGATAGTTGTATTTATTCAATTAACAAATCAATTATAGATGGGGTCATAGCGACCACTGCATAAGAAAGAAAGTGGAGATTCCCAACAATGTCACAGACAACAAATTACTAATGTGAGAGAGAAAGAACAATAAGAACCATCAAAACTAAGAAAGATGAAAATTTTAAACTAAATAGCTTGAATATGACTAATATGAACAACGACTAAAATCTAAGGTTTTTGAGAGGAGTTAATTTTTCGTCATAATCTCCATTTACCCTTGTTTGTGGACAAGGTGTGAGAGATAATCGATTTAGAGCAATCCCTCAATATTCTCTTAGAAAACTCAACCATCACTTTCTATGAGTGGTCAGATTCTAGATCTCCAACTAGAATCCGAAAATTATAATTTACCAATTTCATATCTCAATCTTCCCAGCACGACCTTGCAGAGACAAACCCTAGTAATGTCATTCCACCTGGATCCCATATTATCTGTGGAGATGTCAAAAATAGGATTAAAGACCACAAGTACAAATGCCTATCAACGACTGCGCTTAGGGACCAAATGCTCACCATGGTGAAGAGCCCTACAACCAAAGGAGAGAAAGCCATTGGAGGACAACTTCACCACTATTAAATGTTGATTTTCTCTCTCCTCTCTTCATCCCTTCTCACTCACACACACCTCCTCTCTTCACCTTCTTCTTTGTTTTTTTATTTATCTTCTTACCCACTCTCCCTTCATTTTTTCTCAATTTTTTCACCCGCAAACTCTATTTATTTTTAATTCTTCTCTTTTTCTTTTTCTCGGTTTCCTTTTTCTTGTTTTCTTGCATTTTTTCCTTCATTTTTGTCATTTTTGGTTCGTTTTCGTTTTTTCTTCTTAAGACGTTATGGAGAGCATATACAATGACATTCTTTTCTAATCTAAGTTGTTCTCTATGTTTTGTAATGTTTTCAAGTGGTGTAAAGTTTGATTATGTGTGTTGTAATGTTTGTTTATGAGTGTTATAATGTGTGTTTGTTTATTCAATTCTGTGTGATATAATCTTTATTTATATGTGGTGTCAGTCAAATAGCTCAACTTCACCTATTTAACTAACATGTGCCAAATTAGTTAGTTAGTTGTAAATATAACAAACTTTCCCTCCATTTCTACTTAGTTAGTTGTGACTAGCAATCGTTGTATATAAGGTAAGAATTTAGTGAAAATAATTCAATTGATGAATTTCATATCAAACCTCTTTTTCTCTCTCTCTTTTCTCTCTGTTTTCGCTTCCCACTTCAAAATCTATTATGGTTCCGATAGGAGCTTTGCTACGCATCGCTCATGACTATGACATTTTCCTTTGTCGCTGCAACTTCAAGTTCATATTCTCTGGCGATTAGTGCTTCAGTTTTTTGGTCAAATTTCACCAATCTGTCACAAGATTCATCTAGTCTGTGGTATCTTCATCCTAGTGAATCACCATATCTTGTTCTCGTTTCTCAAGTTCTTAACATCTCCAATTATCATTCATGGAGTAGATCCATGTATTCTGTTCTCATCTCCAAGAACAAATACGAGTTCATCGATGGCACCATCGTGAACTTTCTCCCACCGATCTTCTCTTCAACGCGTGGAAGTGCTGCAATAACATGGTTACTTCTTGGATTAATCTGTCATTTCCCCCTCAAATCTGTCAAACTATCGTATTCATGGATAAAACAATTAATATCAGGAAGGATCTGAAAACTAGTTTCTCTGATGTTGATTTACTTCAAATCTTTGATCTCAAACGAGAAATCTATGGAATTCATCAAGGAGACCTTTTTGTCATGAATTATTTCACTCAATTGCGTATTCCCTGGGATGAATTAGAGAATTTTAGGCCTAATCTGATGTGTTCTTGTGATGTTATGTGAAGTGTTCTTGCTCTCTTCTATCTGATCTTAAGAATCGCAAGACTTAGGATTTAGTCATTGAGTTTCTCAAAGGATTAAATGCTCAATTCTCACATGTTTGTACTTAGATCTTAATGCTTAATCCCCTTCCTCCCACCATGGAGGTGTTCTCTACGATCATTCAACAAGAACGTCAAATTTCTGGTGGAAGTTTCCAACCTATAGTAGTTGGGGTTGATTCTAATTCTACGTGCAATGCA
This sequence comes from Nissolia schottii, assembly GCA_003254905.1. Lineage (NCBI taxonomy): Eukaryota > Viridiplantae > Streptophyta > Magnoliopsida > Fabales > Fabaceae > Nissolia > Nissolia schottii. The sequence continues at coordinate 352,470 of QANU01024730.1, forward strand.
TCCTCTAGTCGTGATTAAGGAGTTCGAATTGTTTGTGGAGGTGCTAATGCTATTGCAAAATCTTCTACTACTGATACATCCGAGTTTTACAATCATTGCAACAAACTTGGACACACATTAGATGAATGCTTCATCAAGCATAGGTTTCCTCCTGGATTCAAGTTCAAGAATAAAAAATATCAGCATCTGAATGATGTGAACTATGTTAAGGCAACTATGTTGAGGCAACTGCAGTTGTTGACACAAATTCCAAATTTGTCTCTGGCGATAAGTAACCATCAAATTTTATCTTCATTCCATTGCAGTATCAAGCCTTGCTTAACTTTATCCAACAATTAGGCATTGCGACATGTTCCCAATCCTCATCATCAACATCAATCAATGCCTTACAATTGCAACCTTCAACATCAGCACCAATTGCTCAGCCTTCACCTACTCCTCAAGGTAATATCTGTTCCCTATCTCATTTTTCATATCCCTTACTACATACTTCACCTTATTCTTGGATCTTAGACTCCAGCACAACACATCACATATGTCACTCCCTGCAATATTTTACATCATATCATCACACACACCCTATTACAATCAAGCTTCCAAATAATCATTTAGTTGAGTCTAACATTTTCGGTTACATAAAATTCTTTGCATCATTGCAATTATATAATGTCCTCTATGTGCCTCAATTTTCCCTCAACTTGATCTCTATTTAAAAATTAGCTAAATCACCACATTGTCATGTTACTTTCGCTGATAAATGTTGCTTCATTCAGGACTTACTTACATCGAAAGTGATTAGTACAACTGATTTGGATGGAGGTACCTACAAGTTTGTGGGTGAACCTATCCACATTCACTCTCCTACCTCTTTTACAAGTTCTGCTTCAATAAATGCAGCTACTTCTTCTTTCCCCCTTCAGCATTTTCGCCTTGGCCATCCTTCTCCTCATAGATTAGGCATTTTATATAGCACTTTTCCTGTTATTTCTTAATTGTAAACCCTTTGCATGTGATACTTGTCATTACTCAAAGCAAAAGAAACCCATTTTTTCTATTAGCATTTTTCAATCTTTACATGCATTTGATTTAACTCATGTTGACATTTGGGGATCATACTCAATACCATTTATACTTGGTCATAGCTATTTCTTAACCATTTTGGATGATTTCTCTTGCTTCACTTGGATTTTTCTCTTGCAATCCAAGGTTGAGGCACAACCTCAACTCATTTCTTTCATTAAGCTTATTACCACTCAATTCAACTGCACTATCAAAATCATCCGCAGTGAAAATGGCCCCGAATTTACCATGAAATCCTTCTAGTCAACCACGACATCACCTACCAAACCTCATGCGTCAAAACATTACAGCAAAATGGTGTAGTAGAACGCAAACATCAACGTGTTCTTGTTGTAACCTGTGCTCTCCTTTTTCAAGCTAACCTTCCACCACCTTTCTATTCTCATGCACTATCCCACACAGTTCATCTCATTAATCACTTACCAACTCCCTTACTTGACAACTCTTCTCCATTTCACAAACAATATAATACCCAACTAGATCATTCCCTTCTTCGTGTATTTGGTTCTCTTTGCTTTGCTAGCACCCTTAACTCTAATCGCAAGAAACTTGATCCATGTGTAATCAAATGCATCTTCCTTGGGTACCCTTCCAACACCAAAGGCAACTTACTATACAACCTCACCACCCATGCACTTTTCATTTCTCGCAATGTTCAATTTTATGAATCCATTTTCTATTTCTCCCAATCTCATACCATTGCCTATCTTACTCTACTATCTTATCCATTTCCTCTTGATCCTTCAACAAATCCTCTTCTTCATGATACCACCCTCACCTCCTTCATCACTATCTACTATTCCCATTGATTCTAATTTTTCCTCTTCACCACATATCTCCACTTCACCACAAACTTTATTCCATGCTCCCTCACCTGACATTCCTCCACCAAATCCACCCCCCCACCTCCCAGATCCACGCGCCCACATAAAATGCCTACGTACTTGACAAATTACCATTGATCCAACACTCTCAAGTTCTATGTCAAGTGACACTACTTCTGCTTATCCACTTTCTTCATATATTTCATATACTAACTTATCTCCTGTACACAAGCGATATAAATTGTCCCTGTCTTGCCAGAATGAACCTTGTACTTACCATCAAGTCATTCAATCTGATTGTTAGGTTAAAGCATGCAAGAGGATATTGTCGCTTTAGAATCTAATAAAACTTGGGTGGTTACTGATCTTCCACCAGGAAAATTACCAATTGGATGAAAATTGGTGTACTGCATCAAATATAAAGATTATGGGTCGAATGAACACTACAAAGCACGACTTGTCGCCAAGGGCTACACTCAATTAGAGGGCTTGGATTACATGGACACATTTTCTCCAGTTGCTCAGATGATCATTATTTGCACATTGCTTTTTCTTGCCTTCTTCCACGTCTGGCACCTTCAGCAATTTGACGTCAATAATGCGTTCCTACACTACTCACTCGAAGAGGATGTATACATGCCTCTACTCCCTGACATCACCATCGCCAAACCTCATCAAATGTGACACCTACAACGCTCTCTTTATGGCCTCAAATAGGCAAGAAGGAAATGGTTTGTAAGCCTACCTTCCTTCCTATTTTTCTTCGATTACACTCAATCTCAGGTAGATCATTCTATTTTCATTCACCAATCCAGTAGCTGTTTCACTGCTTTGCTTGTCTATGTTGATGACATTATAATGGCTGGTAATTCCATGGATAAAATTAATAGAATGAAAGCTTGCCTCGATGCCACATTTCAAATCAAGGATCTCAACCGTCTAAATTTCTTCCTCAAGCTTGAAATCGCACACAATCCCAGTGGTTTTTGTGTCTACCAACGCAAGTATACTCTAGAGATTTTCTCTGGAACTGTCCTCCTAGGTTATCGCCTTGTTTCTACTCCAGACAATGTTGCCCGTCTCCATGACTCTAACACTCCATACTTTGACATTCATGCTTATCGTCGCTTTGTGGGACAGTTGCTGTATCTAATCACCATCCATCCCGATATAGCCTTCACCGTGCAGTAATTAAGCCTTGAAGAATGCTCCCAGACGTGGCCTTTTCTTCCGTGATTCTAACTAGGCGGCTTGCTCGGACTCGCGCTACTCTGTTACTAATTTTGCCATTTATCTTAGACCATCCCCTGTTTCATGGCATTCCAAGAAAAGAGCCACTGTCTCACGCAGCTCATCGAAGGCTGAATATCCTGCTATGGCTACTAGTACATGCAAAATCCAATGGACGTATTACATTCTTCATGATCTACATGTTACACTCACCAGAACAAATACCCTTTATTACGATAAGCGATCAGCCCTCCATAATGCTGTCAACCCAGTTTTTCATGAATGAATGAATGAAGCATATCGAAATCAATTGCCACATCTTCTTTGAAAAGATCCAACTAGGAGCCCTTAAGCTTCAGCCAAATCCATCCTCTTCTCAATTGGTAGACATTTATATTAAGGCGCTATCTCCAACTGCTTTTCGTGTTTTCTTGCCAAGTTGGGCCTAAAGGACCTCTATTCCCAACCTGAGAAGTCTCAGCCAAATAAATCAATTTCACCTATTTACCTAACATGTGCCAAATTAGTCAATTAGCTGTAAATATAATAAACTTCCCCTCCATTTCTAGTTAGTTAGTTAGTTAGTTAGTTATGACTAGCAAATGTTGTACATAAGGTAAGAACTTAGTGGCATTTAATGTGTCATAGGTCCCGTTTTATTTTGCTTTCGTAAGTGATAATGTTTGTTTCATATGTGTTTAAAATGTTTGTTTACACATCTGTAATATTGATATACAACTTGTGTACACTTTTTTGGTGTATACGTAGCATCACTATAAAGATAATAATGGAAAAATTGTTATCTTATAGGCAAAACAATAAATATTGCAAGATTATGATTTCTTTTTTAATAATTTACATTTGTATGAGTTGTATCTTGAAACCACCATTGCAAGTGGAGTCAAAAATAAAATAATAGTAGAAGTTTTAAAATTGCCACTTGCAGTAGCAATCTCAGGTTTCGATCCATACAAATGTAAATTGTTAAAAGAAATCATAATTTTATAACTTTCAACAACAAGGGTGTCTTTTGGAAAACTGTAAAATTAAACTTATTTCAATAATCGTTTATTTTAATAATTTTTTTTGTATAGTCGATTATATGAGAATCAATTGATGTTTGGATACTTTAGTTAAATAGTGTTTTTAAAATAATTTGTTTTGTTGGGATTGTATAAAAAAATTGTTTTTGTATGATAAATTTACAAGAAAGAGTATAAAATAATTATTTATGTTATATAATAGTTAATAATTAGGGTTAATTCAGTAAAAGTATCGGAAAATAATTTTTAATCATAAAATCAAAAAGTTTATTTTGCATAATGTCCAACTTTTAAGCTTAAGCTTATTTTGAGAAAATAATTTTTTTTTCCTTACAAAACAGCTTTAATTATTTTTCACCTTTTACCCAAAATATCTTTTGATTATTTGAAAATAGCTTTTCATGGAAAAAACAAAAAGTTGTTTATCCACGTTCCCAAACACACACCTAAGTTCATATAAAAGTTGAAAACCCAAAGATAATTCCACCAAATAAATATTTTTTGCTGTTTAACTTTTATTCATTTCTATTCTCATGTACTTTCCATTAAATAAGTGTCCTTTTGTCATTATTCTCTTACATTTATTTACAATTGTCTTATCATGTCTCATTCAACTATTACGCCCTACTCTTTAGAGTCATTTTACATTAATAAATCATCTTAAGCCGCGGTTAATATTATATAAAATAATAGATAAACCTAAAAATAATTACTCCATAAACTGTCGAAATTTTTGTCGGTAAACATTTGGTGCCAAAAAGCGCCAAATGGTGCCAATAATTCCTGACGAAATTTTCGTCGCATATAATTGCAGTTGCTTCCTCTTGATTGCTTTTGTGTGTCAAATTCATTTCTTGATTTCTGATGGAATTTTTCTGGAAAATGCGTTGATATTACCGACAAACATATATCCGTCCAAAAATTTGTCGATGTATTGTGTGTTTCCATTAGTGACTTTTACAGTGTATTTAACATTTTAACCTGAGTCCAAAATAATATCAATGTGTGGATAGCTATTTAGAAGTTATGAAATAAAAATTTTAGTTTTTTCCCATATTATCAAATACTTACTCACAACTAAAATACAATAATTAATAATTAAAACCTGTGAAAACTTTAATAAATTTAATTTTTTCTATTACATAAATTATATTTTTATTTATTTTTAAATAAATAAATTTTCACAAAATAATAATAAATAAATAAATAAATTGAATTAACATGACTTTACCATGTTTGCCACTCTGCTAGTAGTTATAACTTACTTTTTACCTAGCTATTTAATCATATTTTTTAGGTTATTAAAAATCTTTGACTCGTGTATAAAAAAATTGACTTTTATAAATTGTTATTTAAAAATGAAACACAAATTACTAAATAATTAACTGACAAAATAAAAATCCTTACACTTAAACAATATCAAAATTAACCAAATATTTCATATAATCACACAACAAATAATTAAAAAAATTGATAATTTCAATCTGTTTACATATTAGTATATTACCAATTCACTGTGAATGATTTAGTAGTGAAGAGATTGAGTAGTATACATGAAATTTAAAATTTAAACTTTATTGTCATCATTATAATATATATATATATATATATATATATATATATATATATATATATATATATTAGTAGATTACTCAGCAACAAGTTTTTTCCATCTAAATTAGCCAAGTGTAGAACTTTGCAAAAAGAATTAAATATATACACTAATACAGTCAACTATCATTATCATAATCAATTGATTGAATTCAGCTAGGATTCTTTCTCTGTGAAAAGAATTAAATATATACACTAATACAGTCAACTATCATTATCATAATCAATTGATTGAATTCAGCTAGGATTCTTTCTTTGTGAAAATATGAGATAGATTATGGGTGTATATGGGACAGGAATTAATGTAAATAGAGTTCTGTTGGACCCCAATTACGTAACGAACCCCACTCCCCTCACCATTACGGTCAAGCAATTTGCATCGTTCACAAAATTCATCGAACTACTCTCTCATTATAACTCTCTTTATCAAATAGAATATTATTTTTAACAAATTAATAATAATATTTATAAACCTTTTCAAGATAATGCATGACACTCTACTGACAATTTTTTCTTTGTAATAAGATAAATATTGAAACGATTGTTTTTTTTTGTTTTAAAAAAGGTAGCCCCTCGTTTGGTTCAAGGGAAAAGGCGACGATAGAAAATGGAACGACAAAAAAACAAGCTGATTTTCAGCTTTCGCTTTGTTTGGTTAGGCTAGAAAATAGAGGGAGAGAAAACAATCACGTGGGGTCCACTCAAAGTTTTCCTCCATACGGTGGGTGAAGAATTGGAGAGGCAAAGAAAATGAGATATTTTTTTTGGTAGTCACATGCTTAAGAATTATCTCTTAGACATAATTATAATTAAATATGAGTTTAAATATATGTAAGACTTATTACATTTTTGTGTGTGCTTACGAGATAATTTTTAGGTACGTGAGTTGAAACACCCTAGCTAACTGTTTACCCGTACGTAGTAAATAATGCTCACTAGGTTGTTTTCTACCTGGTCGGAATACCTTAGTCCATTGTTATCTTTCGAAAATAGTTGTTTAAGAAAATAGGGACCAATTTTGAAACTTCGCATTTGTATCGATCAATTAATAAAATAGAGCCATGCGTCAGAAAGAACAAATATAGCAAGCGGTAAAGCCCTTAGGCTTAGCAGATAACTGTCTAATCATACTAAAGCATACAATATACACTCATCTGGTCCATCAAAACAGTCATGTAGTTATTATAATAAATAATATACAAGTAACATGTTCGATACATACTATACATAACATTAACGTACAAGGGCTAACTATAGCATTTCCCAGTTTACCCCTAACAGAGTAATAACTACTGTTGTCTCTAGTGTCCCTGTCTGGTTCTGACCGCCTCATAGCTCCTTGGCCGGTTCTGCATCATCCTCGTAGTATGAGTCATCACCTGTTCCAGAAGTCATAGGGTAGTGGGGGGGTGAGAACGGTAGGTTCTCAGTGGAAATAACTCTAGTACCTGTATCTTGCGGTTCATTAAGTCGGACTTCAGGCCGCTCAGAGATCTCTAAGTGAACATGCATACTAAATATCCTACTGATTATTATCTGGCCTAAGTTCTGAACGGCTTTATCTACATTACTAAGTGATAGGGGAACTACTCTTGCTTACTACGTTCTCGTGCTGATTAACATTTCGTGTACATACATAGTCGTCTCGAGCGTTCTCTTGACGGTAATGACATAACAGCAGAATCATACATTACCTCTACTCACATATAACAGAATGCAGAATCATACAGTACCTACACTCATGCATAACAGAATCATCAGAATATGCATAACAGAGTCATCAGAATGAACATAACAGAATCATCAGAATGAACATGCTGGATATACATGCCTAACAGAATGAACATATGCATAACAGAATAAACCTGCTTTTGGAATATATGTTATTCCCACCATAATAGTGTCCTCTTTTCACACTAGTATGACGGAATAACCTCGCACCCTCAGTGTAGGCCCTTTTTCGACCTTCCTGCGGTGGGCTTCCACCTGCCGTGTGCCCCCTCGGGACCCCTCGACAGTGGGCGGATATTGTACCCCCACCTTAGCTTGCCCCCTTTCGACAATGCAAAGGCGTGGTAACCGCACACCTCCAGGTATGCCATATCGACACCACCTGTGGCGGGCTTCCACATTCAGGATGCTTCTTTGACCTCTTGAAGTGGGATCATGGTTTGGCTATCGTGATCATGGCCTTTTCAGCATGTGGCATTTAGCCTTTTCAGCATTTGGCATTTAGCCTTTTCAGCATTGTTCAGCAGTATTTCAGCATTTCTTGCTTTTCTGTACCTGCAGCATGTCATGACTTGTTTCCTATGGTACATTTCAGAATCTTTACTTATCTCATAGTTATTTCTAATCCTTTAAACTGGGCTTATCATGAATGCATGGAATGCTACCTATTATATCACATACTACATGTAATTCACATGTTCACATACGACATATACTTACATATCCACATACTGCATATATTTCACATGTTTCAGTCATCAAGCATAGTTATAGCATTAAGTATCAGATTATGTGCCTCAAGAAGGTCTCCCTACGACATTCTGGTCTCAGGCCGCTCAGCGGTACCCTAGGGCCCCCTCAGCACTCTCTACGTAACCCTCTCAGCAACTTCAGGGGACCTCCGCAGAATCCACTTAGAAACTCTCTAGGGAACCTCCGCGGAACCCGCTCAGAAACTCCAGGGAACCACTCGGCAACTCCAGGGAACCTCCGCGGAACCCACTCAGAAACTCTCCAGGGGACATCCGCGGAACCCACTCAGGAACTCCAGGTGCCCGATCAACCACTTTATAGACTCTTTTCAGTCACTTCCCGCGGAACCACTTAGCACCATCCCAGGTGCCCGCTCAACAATTCTCGACTCCTCTCAGTCACTTTCCGCAGACCACTCAGCACCATTTTAGGCGCCACTCAACCACTCTCTGCAGACTCCTCTCACTCACTTTCTGCGGAACTACTCAGCACCCTCCAGGCGCCGCTCAACAACTCTCTAGACTCCCATCAATCACTTTCTGCGGAACTGCTCGGCACCAGTTCAGGCGCCGCTCAACAACTCGGACTCCTCTTTCTTTCTCTTTTCTCCCATGGATCCTTCTTGAGCTTTTACACATATTCCACACATAATAAACCTATTTAGTCCAGGTCACAAGACCCTTCAGAGTCATCTTCCTAAGCCCTAACATAGTCTCTAACATACATAATCATGTAGTCAAAGAATCACACACACACACATAATCACATAATCAATCATCCACCATCAAAGAGGTGAAGAGCTAGAGTTACCCACCTCCAAATCCAGTTTAGAAACGGTAGAAGTGAAGAGAAAATTTCCCTGAGCACTTCCATGATGATCTTGCTATTTTTCCGGCGTCCAGCATCATCACAACAGTGCATAACCGGAGCAACAAAGAAAAAGAACGAAGCAACAAAGAAGCTTGAATTGCTTCAGGAAGGAAATGAAAGGAAATGGCGTCAGGGGAAAAGAAACCAAAGAACAAAGCAAAGTAAAATAAATGGAATTGGTGTCAGGGGGTATATGTATATCAGCCCCCCACCGCCCTTACATACATATATCTAATATATTATAGATATTTACTATTATTATATTATATATAATATAGCATTAGTAGTATATTAATATATATATATATATATATACACACACGTACATATATATCTTTATATATATATATATATATATATGTTTTGTTTCTTTCTGTGGCGGTGGGTGCCGTGGGTCAGAGCCACGTGCTCCACCTTAATTTATTTCGATCACGTTTTGTCGTTCGTAGTTCCGGTACTTCGCTTACGGTTATTCGAAAAATATTATGGACGCACTATCGCGCTCTATTAATTTTTCCCTTAATAATAGTTGAGTCCAGTGGAGGTATTCGGGGAATTATTATTTTATTAGTATATTTTACGGTTACTTTCGGTATCCAGAACAATTCCTGATTGGTCCGAAAATCGTCCGAACTAAACTGATTTCCGTTTTACCGACCCTTTAGGTTTTCCATTCATCTCTAGAGGTCGAGAGGAATCATTTGAGTATCAGCAGAATTTGGAAATACCCCACAGAATAATTTCTACTGACCTCGAGAGGTTAATTCCTACCAAGGGCTCTATAAACAGTTGTTTGGGAAATTCTCACTAAGGGATACACTTATAATGTTTTCCTTCTTTCTAAATTCATTTATACATTATTTTATTTATTTTTACGAACTTTTTACTAAGGGGAAAAATATTTTACTAAGGGGGAAAAATACGGGATGTTACATTTCACCCCCCTTAGAAAAATTTCGTCCTCGAAATTTCAGTGGGGCTAAATCCTCAGGTTTTCTGCTCTCCAGCGAGGGCTCTTACCTATCATCATCCTAATCCCCATTATTCCTGACTGTATCTTGCGCTCGCTCTTGGACATTACTCGCCTCCACTCTAAAGCTTATCAAGTTCCCCTATGTCCAGCGCTCTTATATCAAGTTCTCCTATGTCTCTCATATCTTAATCTTTCCTTACTCCCCTAGGTGAAACCTGAAGTACATTTGTCGTTCTCATGCTTTAGTCTCCTCATCTTTCTTCAATATCCTTAAGTTTGTGTTCGCACTTACATCTTTATCCATGTTCTCCCTAGTTTTCTGATGAAAGCCTTTTTAACCACTTTCTCTATTCTTGACACAGCTTAGGTTTTGTCACAACTGTGCCAAGCTAGTTGAAAGTTTGTCTGCGCTTTTGCTGTTCAAATTAAATATTTATATACATACCTACTTTACGGCTTTCAGATTCCAAAGGAATCCGTTTGCAGTATAGGGTATGGTCGATCCCACAGGGAGTTGTAAAATACCGTTCTTGAGTTCATTTAATTAAACAATAAAGTGAAGGATTTGATAATTTGATAATTAAATAAATAAGTAAATAAATGACATAAAAAGTAAATAGGAAACAAATCAGAGGTAGTTCCGGAGCTTGTTGGGAATTTCAATCACATTATAGTTTCATGCATCCAGTTACTTATTACATAGAACTATCGTTTGATTGCCCGCCATCAGTTCTTAACTTGTCATCACTCTCGCGCATGACAAGATCACAGGTTTCCCTTGTTAAACTGTCACTTTCGCACACAAGCTTAACAAGGTACGCCAGCATTAATCCAGATGTTAAAACGGCTAACCTTTATTCCAGTTACGGCAATATTAGTTAGATGAAATGATTTAGGTCAGACTCTAATGATTGTAACTTTCGTTCACAACGTTCAAGTCTAGGTTCTAGTTAAGCATAGCATTATTGATTTTAATTTGGTTATGACCTAATTAGCATAACTTTCGTTCATGTAAATAAGTCCCACATCAAGAATCAAAACACTAAACAAAACTAGCATTAGGCATGAAATCATTCAAGCAAATCATAAGAAAAAGATAGATTCAAATGAAATAGTTACATGGATGCAAGCAAACTACAATAGTAATCAAAATCCCAACAAAAAGAGGGTTAGGAACCCATCTTACAAGAGAATCTCGGAGGCAAGGTTTAGGCACTTACCATGACACGTGCTCACGCTATCATGGCCATGGCTTCGCCTAGCTTCCTCGATCTCCGGCTCCTTCACAAGCCTCGTCTTTGTTCCTAACCTAACCTAAACTAAACTAAGCTTTTAAAGTACAAAGAAACTATGGAAGAATGGTGTTTGGAGGGGGAATGGATGAATGCCTTGAAGTGGTCTCGGCCTCCTCTATTTATAGGCAAAATTTGGGGTCTGTCGCTCAGCGGTTTTGGTTCCTTCGCTGAGCGATAAACACTTAATCGCTGGGCGGCGGCGCTGTATCGCTGAGCGATCGTACTTGTACGCGTCTTCATTAAATGCTTGGCAGCTTTTTGCAGGGCGGCGCTGACGTGGCACTCTGTGATTGGTTGGCTCCAGCTGGCTCAATGATGGCGCCGGCGCAAGTGGCTTGCCGATTTAAGTTCGCTGAGCGATACAAGTATCATCGCTGAGCGATTCATCGCTGAGCGATTAAGGTTCCTCGCTGAGCGATGCCTTCGTCCAGAATCTTCTTTTTAAGCTCTTTTCCAATTCTGCCCTTTCTTTCCATTCTTCATGGGATTATTCTTTATAAATTATGCTTGCATCCATTCTTCAAAATATATTTAAAACCTACAAAATACGGTGAATTAATTAGATAATTCGTTAAAAATATAACAGATAAGTGCCATTTTGATATGTCAATTTTGTGTAAATTGGGCACTTATCACTCCCCCTGGCTTAAGACCTTGTTTGTCCTCAATCAAGAGGTAGTAGCATTATTTTACAAGAGATTAATGCATATGAACATTCGGTTAATGCAATGAATTGAAGAGTTTCAAATAGTTTAAGCTTAAGACTTCATGAACATCCTAGAATATCCTGAACAAGTCAAATGCACAATTACTTGAATAGCATAAGCAAATCACACTACCCAATGTCTTTTCCACCAAGGAAATTATCTTTATGCACACTATGGTCAGTGGACCAATTTGGGGTGAGTGTTTTCACTCTATATCACCATTGAATCACAACAATTTAAATTTGTTACCTGTCTCATCATTCAATCCATAGTATGGTCATGCAAGGATCACAAAGGACTTTTAAGGGTTGTAATGGGGCTAGGCTACAAAGAACATTGGTTTTTCTGGATATGCAAATTTTCCAAATTAAGAGAGCAATGAAAACCAACTCCTTTGTTGTCTCATTTTTTCTTTTTCAACAATTTCNTCCAGAATCTTCTTTTTAAGCTCTTTTCCAATTCTGCCATTTCTTTCCATTCTTCATGGGATTATTCTTTATAAATTATGCTTGCATCCATTCTTCAAAATATATTTAAAACCTACAAAATACGGTGAATTAATTAGATAATTCGTTAAAAATATAACAGATAAGTGCCATTTTGATATGTCAATTTTGTGTAAATTGGGCACTTATCATTCTCCCATGTACGTCTCTTCCTAACGACTGGTTCACTTTATTTCCATACCTCACTTCATCTTTATACCCTCTGCGATACTCTTCTCTTAATTCTCTCGTTTTTCTACACTTGCTCACTCAGCCTTTTCCACCATGTGTCCTCGTAACTTAGCTTCTCAAACCTTTTACTTCCCTAATAAAGTATGGTCTAACACTCGTCTTAGTCGCTTAAGTCTTTCGTCTCTTCCCACATCTTCGGAAATTATTTTTCGTAGGGCTGAAGAAGGTATTCCTCTCCTTTAATCCTGCGAGGCACTTTCATGCTCGGTCCTCCCTCTTCTGTTTTCCTTACTACTGGTTGCTGTCAGATTTCTTGCTGACATTTCCAAAATCTAGCACTTATCCGCCCTCATCGCATAGTCGCTCACGTCTATGCGAATGACGAACGCCTGCACCTCAAGCTTCTGCTCTCAAAAAGGGTCCGTACCCTGATTCATCGTGTACTTCTCGGTATTTCCGCCTTCCCATTCCTTAGCGGGATCCAGCTGGTGGGTATTCAAGCAACGGCCTAGCCTCTCAAAGGTCGTCGTATACTTCGCCATTGCCATCTATCTTGGTGTTAGTTCCCGGAACCTCGTCTTCCTTCTACTCTCGTAATATTTGGGGGAAATGTTTGTCCACCACTGCCGTCATGAACCGGATTCTGAGGATTTGGACCTCCCTATTCTCTAACAGGGGTTTGGTGGTGCCCCACCATGCTTCCGCTGCATCCTTCCACTTTCTGGCTGCGACCTCGATTTGTTGAGTGTCAATGTCGACGGTGTTTTTAGCTACCTGCTATGTCTCCTATACCCAACTATGGGCTGCCTCCGGGTCCACAAGTTCATCAATGTAGGGGGTCTAGCCTTCGTAAAACCCACATACCTTTGTGCATCATCTTCTTGCAATGTTGGGGGCTGGCTAGGATTAGCGTGACTGAGGGTTTTATTTAGCTCAATTCCTGGTTATGGCGAATCTTGATGCTTGAGGTTTGAATCCTTAACTATCCTTTTTAAACTGCCCCAATTACTAATAGGAATTACAAGGGTCTTATTAGCTGGGTGACATTAGTGCTGGCCTCCGCCTTATGATCGTTTAATCCCATCCCGGACTCCGGGGCACAAATGCACCTATACGGGGTGGTAAAATTTTGGAATCTAGCAATTCTTGGGGTACGTCTGACAGAAACCTGCCAAAGGGTTTCCACAGAGGCTTTTAACAACTAAAGCTCCCCTCTAAAGAGCGAATTGAGAGAAAGGTGGTACTGAGCTAAGAAAGATTAGAGAAATGGGAGGAATGGGAAAGTTACCGTCGTAGGCATTCGAAGGCTTGCTAAAAGTTAATTCCCTTACGTGTGCAAGTGTTCACACTCCCTTCGAAGGAGCGAATCGTTAGAAAGGGTATGGAGTTGAGAAAAACTTGGGAAACAGGAGGAATAGGACAATTGCTGTGGTAAGTATTCGAGGGTCTACTAGGAATGACTCCCTTACTGATTTAAGTGTTGGCGCTTCCTTGTGCTCTTGTCCTCCTACCTCCAGGGGTTTGTCCTTGCCGTCTACCATGGTTGGTTGTTCAGGGTTGGCCTCCGGTGCAACTTCTAGTTGGTTGGTACTGTGTCGCCGAATCATGAGGCTAAGGCTTTCACTGTCTTTGACTTCGATGGCCGTTGTTCTCTTTTATGACCTACGCCCTGTTATAACTCTGGTGGTTCCTCTTGAGAAGAGTCCTCATTCTCAATTGCATCAATAGAATGGTGACCGGGAATCGGGACTCCTCCCTGCTCCAGAGGAGGCTTGGTTCTATCTTGCTGTAACATCCCGCTTTTTCACTGTACGGATAATTAGCGTAATAAATAATTATAGGTTAATTAGGGAGGTAAGAAAATTAAATTATTACCTTTAATTCATAACAATCATCTTTAACCCATAAAAATAGCAGTCAAAGTTGAGGTTTCGTGACCGGCGAATTTCTCAGAGCCTTAAGCCGATTTCCAGACCAATCGGGAAATAACCGTAAACATAAATATTTAATTAATTTCCTAATCATGATTAGAGAATTAATAAGGGAAATTATTAGGTAAAATATCCCTAGGAAATAGGACGTGTCACGGTAGAAAGTTCGGCGGACAACCGAACAGCCGTTGTTCGCCGATGAAATTTGGCACGCAAAACGGTGTCCGTGAAAATAATCCCCCGGAGAAAAATTCACAAACACCTTCAAACATTAATACCCTTAGGTAGGTGGGAATTAGAGGATCACGACGGTTCAAACGGAATATTTTTCGGACGACCATGCGCGACGCACCGAGACTGCGAGCGATAAAACACGAGCGAACCGGGACTGGGAGAAATTAAAATCTCCTCAGCTGATTAGAGAAGGCTGCACGTTTTTTTTAGAGTTTTTGGTCAAAAATATCCCTTAAATTAAGCTTCCAAAATGTCATTCACCATACCTCATCAAATCATAGCCCATACTTTCCACTATTCACCTTTTTTTAATTAAATTCCAAAATTATCAAATTTCTCTCCCTCAAATCAGCCTTGGCTGAACCCTCTCTTTCATTTCTCTCTAAAATTTTTTCATCTCCTTCAAAACTCCATAGCCATTCTTCTAGCAAGCTTCAAGAACACCACATTGCTCCTAAGGAAAAACAAGCATCCTTGCTACCATTTTCTTCTCTAAAAACCGAACCCCACAAGCCCCAAGTTCCCTCATCTCATTCTCATTTCTTTCACTAAAAATCTAGAGGAGAACTCTCATCTTGTTCTCTCTAGAAAACTCAAGTCATTCCTCAAGAACACAAGCACATTAAGCTCATTCTTAAGGAAGCAAGCAAGTGGTGCTCCAACACCTTGGAGGCTTCTTGTCAACACTCACACCACCAACCAAGGACTCTTTGGAAGTGGGTAACTTAGGCTTTCACTCATTCTTTAGTGCTCTTGAGCTCATGAATGATTTTGTATGTTTATGTGTGTTTTATGTTTATGTGTTATATGCTTAATGCCTTGAAATATTTTGTTATAATGTGATAATGTAAAGCAAAGTTAGAGCATGGCTAGAGGTTGAAATGATGTGAGAAACTATGTATGTTTGAGTGGAAAGTACATGGAAGAGTTTGAGAAAAGGTGACATAGAACAAAAATGAGGTTTTTGGCATAAAAGGGCAAAATGGTCATTTCGGGATTTTTGGGTATTTAGAATAAAAATCTGGGTTTCTTTTTATGAAAAATGGGTTTAGAGGTATCAAAAACCTTGGGGTCAAGACTTGAGTCCATTGGAATGTGGTTAACTAAAATTTTGAAGAAAATTGGTTTTTATGTGCAAAAATGGCATTTTGATCAAAAAGGGCAAATCTGTAATTTCTGGGGTTTGGACTAAAAATCTGGGTTTATTATCATGAAAAATGGGTTCAGAGGTATTAAAAACCTTAGGGTCAAGTCTTGAGTCCATTGGGTTATGGAGAAATAAAATTTCAAAGAAAAATCGGTTTTTCGGGCAAAAACATAACATGTAAAATGCTGTTCATATTAATTTTGCATGTGCTTGTATGCCTTATGATAAATTATGTTAGAAATGCTATGTTAGGACTTAGGAGATGATTCTGAAGGGTCCTGTGACCTGGACTAGCTTAGTATATGATGATGTATGATGAGCATGTCATGAGGTATGCTTAGGATGATGTATGTAGAACAATTTTCATGAGGTATGTTTATGATGAGTGCATGAAGTATTTGTATAATGATGTATGTGGAACATTGCATGTAGAATATGTATGTTAGGAATGATTATGCTATCATGCATCATGAGAACTAGAGGTTAATCACGTAAAGTTTAAAGAGCATAATTGAACCTTAGGGAACAAGTATATAGTTATATGATAGGAAACCCCTCTCTTGGCAATGTCTAATTGACACGCCCCTCGCCAGTCCCAAAAGGGTGGATTGGCCAATGTGTTACCTTGCCAGATCCCAAAAGGGTGGATTTGGTTAACGAAATAATCCCAAAAGGGTGGATTAGTTCGCAGAGGTTAAGGACACAAGGAAGGAAATGTGTTACCTTGCCAGATCCCAAAAGGGTGGATTTGGTTAACGAAATAATCCCAAAAGGGTGGATTAGTTCGCAGAGGTTAAGGACACAAGGAAGGAAATGTGTTACCTTGCCAGATCCCAAAAGGGTGGATTTGGTTAACGAAATAATCCCAAAAGGGTGGATTAGTTCGCAGAGGTTAAGGACACAAGGAAGGAAATGTGTTACCTTGCCAGATCCCAAAAGGGTGGATTTGGTTAACGAAATAATCCCAAAAGGGTGGATTAGTTCGCAGAGGTTAAGGACACAAGGAAGGAAATGTGTTACCTTGCCAGATCCCAAAAGGGTGGATTTGGTTAACGAAATAATCCCAAAAGGGTGGATTAGTTCGCAGAGGTTAAGGACACAAGGAAGGAAATGTGTTACCTTGCCAGATCCCAAAAGGGTGGATTTGGTTAACGAAATAATCCCAAAAGGGTGGATTAGTTCGCAGAGGTTAAGGACACAAGGAAGGAAATGTGTTACCTTGCCAGATCCCAAAAGGGTGGATTTGGTTAACGAAATAATCCCAAAAGGGTGGATTAGTTCGCAGAGGTTAAGGACACAAGGAAGGAAATGTGTTACCTTGCCAGATCCCAAAAGGGTGGATTCGGTTAACGAAATAATCCCAAAAGGGTGGATTAGTTCGCAGAGGTTAAGGACACAAGAAAGGAAATGTGTTACCTTGCCAGATCCCAAAAGGGTGGATTTGGTTAACGGATCAATCCCAAAAGGGTGGATTGATTCGCAGAGGTTAATGGCACAAAGAAAGTTAAAGTTAAAGTAAAGATTGATCATCGAAGCAATAAGAAGTGAAAGAAAGGTTGACGTCATACCTAAAAGAATAAAGAAAGGAGAAGAAGGACGCTAACCCAGGTGAGCCGGTATGCGTAAGAGAATCCCCATGTTCCCCAAGCATGAGCATATGATGTATGTGTTACATGAGTATGTGATGAATGAGTACACGAGTATATGATACATGAGTATATGATGAATGAGTACATGAGTATATGATGCGTGAGTATATGATGATGTATGAGTATATAAAGTATAAGTATATAATGATGTATGTCTGTGTAGTCGTCAAGAGAACGCTCGAGACGGCCTATGTATATACGCGAGGTAAAGTTAACAAGCACGAGAACTTAGATAAGAAAGACTAGTTCCTCAGTCACCTAGTAAAGTAGATAAAGCCGTTCAGGACTTTAGGCCAGATAATAATCAGTAGGATGTTAGTATACATGTTCGCTTAGAAACACCTGAGCGGTTGGTTGATAAATGAGTTAAAAGAGATCCCCCAACGCCAAGGTAAACCACTGAGGACGAATGTTCTCACCTCCACTCACTTATACTTCCAGGGGTAGACGTGAGCTATGAGGAGCAGCAAGAGGATCAGGAAAGAACAGAGGACAAGCTACCGATGAAGGACAGATAGACCTTCAGGGCTATGAAGACATGCTTAGCTGGTTATGCGATGGATGAACGTTTATTATGTGTATGGATGATTATAACATGTATATATACTTTATTGTAATATATGATTGGTTGTACTTATCTGTGAAGGACCAGGTACTTGCTTAGGTAAATAATTACGCTATGAATGACTATTGGTTGTAAGCCTTTAGCTCTATCGGTTGTCTTATATATATATACTTTGATTCACACACGGCTCATATTTCGTAAATAAGCACTCAATAACAAAGTTTTAAATTGGTCCATATTTTCCTTAATCAAGTATTTTCGAAAAAGTAATAAGGGACTATAAGTATTCCACCAAGTGATTAACAACCTAGTGAGCATTGCGTACTACTCGAGGGTATGCAGTTAGCTAGGGTGTTACACTTGCCATCCCTCGGTCGTGCCTTAAAATTTTTCCGGGACATAAGTCTGACCTTTCAAGTTCAGGCAGGAGACGTCATCGTCCTCAAATTTCAGTGCATTCTTATTTTCGATTTCTGCACTTTTCTCCTCAGCTACTGCTCCTTCGTAGACGAGTCCAAAACCTGCGGCATTTGCCTTCAACGTTGTCGGGAGTTACGTTCCTTCGAGAAGTTGTTGTCACCTTCCAGGCCTGGACTTGTACCTGTACCTGCAACAACCTTCAAAGTAAGCACGTCGTCATGTATCAGTTCTCAGGGTAGCATAGCTGAGTAGTTACACTCACACCATTTCAGGTTGGCCAAACTCGAAAAGGGTTAATGTACCTAGGTTCAGACTATACAACTCCAAAGAATGTACACCTTGATCATACTCGAAAGCATAGTGCAGCTCAGTCCTCAGGCTCACTTGGACCACACTGCTCTGATACCAAATGAAACACCCTAGCTAACTGTTTACCCGTACGTAATAAACAATGCTCACTAGGTTGTTTTCTACCTAATCGGAATACCTTAGTCCATTGTTATCTTTCGAAAATAGTTGTTTAAGAAAATAGGGACCAATTTTGAAACTTCGCATTTGTATCGATCAATTAATAAAATAGAGCCATGCGTCAGAAATAACAAATATAGCAAGTGGTAAAGCCCTTAGGGTTAGCAGATAACTGTCTAATCATACTAAAGCATACAATATACACCCATCTGGTCCATCAGAACAGTCATGTAGTTATTATAATAAATAATATACAAGTAACATATTCGATACATACCATACATAACATTAACATACAGGGGCTAACTGTAGCATTTCCTAGTTTACCCCTAACAGAGTAATAACTATTGTTGTCTCTGGTGTCCCTGTCTGGTTCTGACCGCCTCATAGCTCCTTGGTCGATTCGGCATCATCCTCGTAGTATGAGTCATCACCTGTTCCTGAAGTCATAGGGTAGTGGGGGGTGAGAACGGTAGGTTCTCAGTGAAAATAACTCTAGTACCTGTATCTTGCGGTTCATTAGGTCGGACTTCAGGTCACTCAGAGATTTCTAAGTGAACATGCATACTAAATATCCTACTGATTATTATCTGGCCTAAGTTCTGAACGGCTTTATCTACATTACTAAGTGATAGGGGAACTACTCTTGCTTACTACGTTCTCGTGCTGATTAACATTTCGTGTACATACATAGCCGTCTCGAGCGTTCTCTTGACGGTAATGACATAACAGCAGAATCATACATTACCTCTACTCACATATAACAGAATGCAGAATCATACAGTACCTACACTCATGCATAACAGAATCATCAGAATATGCATAACAGAGTCATCAGAATGAACATAACAGAATCATCAGAATAACATAACAGAATCATCAGAACGAACATGCTGGATATACATGCCTAACAGAATGAACATATACATAACAGAATAAACCTGTTTTTGGAATATATGTTACTCCCACCATAATAGTGTCCTCTTTTCACACTAGTATGACGGAATAACCTCGCACCCTCAGTGTAGGCCCTTTTTCGACCTTCCTGCAGTGGGTTTCCACCTGCCGTGTGCCCCTCGGGACCCCTCCACAGTGGGCGGATATTGTACTCCCACCTTAGCTTGCCCCCTTTCGACAATGCAAAGGCGTGGAAACCGCACACCTCCAGATATGCCATATCGACACCACCTGTGGCGGGCTTCCACATTCAGGATGCTTCTTTGACCTCCTAAAGTAGGATCATGGTTTGGCTCTCGTGATCACGGCCTTTTCAGCATGTGGCATTTAGCCTTTTCAGCATTTGGCATTTAGCCTTTTCAGCATTGTTCAACAGTATTTCAGTATTTCTTACTTTTCTGTACCTGCAGCATGTCATGACTTGTTTCCTATGGTTCATTTTAGAATATTTACTTATCTCATAGTTATTTCTAATCCTTTAAACTGGGCTTATCATGAATGCATGGAATGCTACCTATTATATCACATACTACATGTAATTCACATGTTCACATACGGCATATACTTCACATATCCACATACTGCATATATTTCACATGTTTCAGTCATCAAGCATAGCTATAGCATTAAGTATCAGATTATGTGCCTCAAGAAGGTCTCCCTACGACATTCTGGTCTCAGACCGCTCAGCGGTACCCTAGGGCCCCCTCAGCACTCTCTACGTAACCCTCTCAGCAACTTCAGGGGACCTCCGCGGAACCCACTCAGAAACTCTCCAGGGGACATCCGCGGAACCCACTCAGGAACTCCAGGTGCCCGATCAACCACTTTATAGACTCCTCTCAGTCACTCCCCGCGGAACCGCTTAGCACCATCCCAGGTGCCCGCTCAACAATTCTCGACTCCTCTCAGTCTCTCTCCGCGGAACCACTTAGACCATCCCAGGTGCTCGCTCAACAATTCTCGACTCCTCTCAGTTACTCTCCGCAGACCACTCAGCACCATTTTAGGCGCCACTCAACCACTCTCTGCAGACTCCTCTCAATCACTTTTTGCGGAACTACTCAGCACCCTCCAGGCGCCGCTCAACAACTCTCTAGACTCCCCTCAATCACATTCTGCGGAATTGCTCGGCACCAGTCCAGGCGCCGCTCAACAACTCGGACTCCTCTTTCTTTCTCTTTTCTCCCATGGATCCTTCTAGAGCTTTTACACATATTCCACACATAATAAACCTATTTAGTCCAGGTCACAAGACCATTCAGAGTCATCTTCCTAAGCCCTAACATAGTCTCTAACATACATAATCATGTAGCCAAAGAATCACACACACACACACATAATCACATAATCAATCATCCACCATCAAAGAGGTGAAGAGCTAGAGTTACCCACTTCCAAATCCAGTTTGGAAACGGTAGAAGTGAAGAGGAAATTTCCCTGAGCACTTCCATGGTGATCTTGCTATTTTTCCAGCGTCCAGCATCATCACAACAGTGCATAACCGGAGCAACAAAGAAAAAGAACGAAGCAGCAAAGAAGCTTGAATTGCTTCAGGAAGGAAATGAAAGGAAATGGCGTCAGGGGAAAAGAAACCAAAGAACAAAGCAAAGTAAAATAAATGGAATTGGTGTCAGGGGGTATATGTATATCAGCCCCCCAACGCCCTTACATACATATATCTAATATATTATAGATATTTACTATTATTATATTATATAAGTATATTAATATACATATATATACGTGCATATATATTTATATATATATATATATATATATATATATATATGTTTTGTTTCTTTCTGTGGCGGTGGGTGTCGTGGGTCAGAGTCACGTGCTCCACCTTAATTTATTTTGATCACGTTTTGTCGTTCGTAGTTCTGGTACTTCGCTTACGGTTGTTCGAAAAATATTCCGGACGCACCCTCGCGCTCTACTAATTTTTCCCTTAATAATAGTTGAGTCCGGTGGAGGTATTCGGGGAATTATTATTTTATTAGTATATTTTACGGTTACTTTCAGTATCTAGAACAATTCCCGATTGGTCCAGAAATCGTCCGAACTAAACCGATTTTCGTTTTACCGACCCTTTAGGTTTTCCATTCATCTCTAGAGGTCGAGAGGAATTATTTGAGTATCAGCAGAATTTGGAAATACCCCACAGAATAATTTCTACTGACCTCGAGAGGTTAATTCCTACAAAGGGCTCTATAAATAGTTGTTTGGGAAATTCTCACTAAGGGATACACTTATAATGTTTTCCTTCTTTCTAAATTCATTTATACATTATTTTATTTATTTTTACGAACTTTTTACTAAGGAAAAAAATATTTTACTAAGGGGGAAAAATACTGGATGTTACATGTGTACTTAAGAATATTTCAAAGAGTAGATACAATAAATAACCTAATACCCTGCTAAACAATTAAAAATACTTGTGCATTAATAACGTTTTCAACATTTATATGAAATTAATTTTAGTTCAACCAATTAATTTAAAAAACATTTTATTGTTTAAATAATAATAAATTAATTTTCTTATTAATAATATCATAAAGGGTTTTGTTAATTAAATTAAATTAACAAGTTTATTTTTATTACATATTGGATATTTATGTCATTTCAATAAAATTCTTATTTTCTTTCTTTTTATTTTCTCTTCATCCAAACATATAAAGATAAAATGTACTTTTCTCTTCATTTTCTTTCCTTCTATTTTCTTTTTTTTTTTCATTTTTTCTTTCAGTCCAAACATAGTATAACTAACGAGAGTAAGAATCAAACACACACAAAATAAAGAGGAGAAACGCATAAAAAAACACAAAAAGTTAAGCAAGATAGAATACTTAGGTGTTACTATTTTGAGTAATGTTTATGCATCAAATATGTAAATAAAATAAAATAAAAATTATGCACTTGTTATCATCTAATATTATCCTATCACATTAGTATAATCAGTTAGTCTTGCCTTTGTTATTTTACAAATATTTTATGACATGTAATACATTTTTATATATACTATTATTGACTTGTTGTATAAAAATTAATTTCAAATTTTTTTACCTGTTATTTAATTAGATTTTCTTCTCATAAAAAAATACCAATTTTTGTTACATTAACAAATACGTATAAGAAATAGATAATCTCAGTTGTATTTTTGAATTACTAAGATAAATATAATCTCAGATCATTAATTTTTTTTTATTGTATATGTCTTGTAAGAGTGTCACATTCTTAATTAATGGTCAGAATGAATTCTCATTTGTATTATAAGAGATTTATATGAGATCACATATTTACATGACCTTTCATAATTATATATGGCTTATCCGCTAATTAATTTAAAATTTTAATTGCTATGTACGGTTTAAAATAAAGTTTTATATATTTTTAAGTAGTGTGGGAAAGATTTAACTATTTTTTATTTATATGACAAATTTTGATTATATGACAATGTGGAAAAAAAAAAACCTTACATTGTCACATGTCGATGCATAACAACTAAACTTTAAGAAGACGTTTGGTATGAGGTAATGTGGATAAATTATCGATAATCTTACAATTAAATTACCAAGCAATCCACATTAATATGTTTAGTTACGCAACATTGCTAGTAATATGGATTACCCAAGTAATCCACATTACTTTCGAAGTGATTATTGAATTACCACAATGAGAAGGGTCTATCTCAATTACCACCTCTTAGATAATATTTCAATCTTTATTTGACAAAAAAATATTCCTAACATAAACATCATTCTCTCTCCATGAGCACATCACCACCACGTGTCACTCTCACCACCACTACCACTGTCGCTAACATGTACCACCCACCATCATCATCATCATCATCATCATTGTCACAAGCATCCAGCCCACCATAGCTGCCACCATTGTTGTTACCACCTCTATTGTCACCATTGTCGTCATCACAACACACTACCACTACGGCTACCCATCACTAATTTTTGTTGTCATCACCACCACCACCTCTACTATCACTACCATAATCGTCGCTACCACCACCATATCCATCACTGATGCCACTACCACGACCCACCTCCACTACCACAATCGTCGCCGCCACCAGCACCACAACCCTTTATTTACACCACCACCAATGTCACCATTACCACTACTCATCATCACTAGCCACCTTTACCATGGTCACCGTTGTTGCCGCCTTTACCACCAACACCACTGTAATTCACCGACTAATTTTTATTATTTTTATTTCATTTTATTGTTATTATGGTTAATTTTTTATTTAATTATTATTCTATTTATTGTTATTATGGTTAATTTTTTATTTATTATTTAGAGGACATTATGATAAAATATATATTATCCAATAATTCTTTTTATATACCAAATATGGTAATGTAAATTGTCAGTTACATTACGTGTGTATACCAAACGCTACACTATAATGTTACCAATAATTTAAAATGTGGTAATCTTTTTGATAGATAATCCAAATTATTGCTAATCTTAGTAGACAATGTACCAACCACCGTCTAATTTTAATCCCAAAATTTCAATTAAAGTTTAATTACTATCCAATGATAATGTAAAACTTTTTACATTGTAATAAAATTATTTCATTTGCATGACATTTTAAATAGTAAAAAAATAAAACAAACTATTTTTATTTATTTATTTAACAAAAGTTAATTAAATGAAGGTATAAAAAATCTTACACCGTCAATGAAGTGGATTACAATGGCCACTTGACCAACCGGCTCGTATAGTGCACACCTTCTGAACGTGGTCCTCATGCACCTCACACATGTAAGCTATCTTGAAAATATTTTTCAGAATTGCTCTTTGGTAAGATTAAACCCAATCTACCTACTTAGATAATGCATTGTCCACCATCAAGCTAAGCACGTTATTATGTATTTTTTTGGATTAAATTTTATATATTATCTATTTAATGAAATTAAATTACATATTTTTATATTTATTAATTAAAATTCAGTTTAACAAGTGACTCATTAATTTATCCAATAATCTAATAAAGTGATCGGTTCAATCGCCGAACTAATTTTAATAACTATATTGTGAGAGGTAACCAATTATATTACCATTATCTTATTATTTTGTTTTTTATTTCTTCGCACAATCTGTCATGTCTTTTGGAAAAGATATTGAAATCCTTTGACGAGAAAATAGAATTTGACCAAGACGGACAGAAAAAGGATAATTATAATTCTTTTTCTTTTTAATGTTTTTTTCTTCTTCTCAATTTAACTCCTCCCAACAGAAAAAATAATAGAAAAAAAAATAATAAAATCTATATAACCGTCTCTTAAAGCCTTCACAGCTCACGCATTTCATTCTGTTCCTCACTCACTCTCTCTCTCTCTTGATCGGTGTGAGTGAGTTTGTTTTGTTTGTTGTATTAACAGTGCAGAAAGAAGAAAAATGGTGAGCGCTGCGATTGCTCGAAACGTCGTCGGCGTCATAGGTTCGTGAATGCATGCTTCTCTCAACGTGAATTTTGTGTGTGCATTTCAACATTTCATGGTCAATTTTTCGTTTCTCTGTTCGACTGTTTTGATTTGCAGTGATTGTGTTCTGGTTTTCAATTCCGGAACGAAAAATCTCACTTCAATTCCAGCTGTTTCTGATTTTCTAGCTCTTAATTTTTTGTTCCTTTAAATCAATTTTTTGCATGTAAGAGAATAGAGAAGAAAAAAAAACGTTTCGATCGGTTTGGAGTGAGGTTTCGCTGGGTTTATGTGTGTTTCTTAGAGTGTTTTGCTACATATTTGCAGGAAATGTCATCTCCTTTGGCTTGTTCTTCTCACCAGCGTAAACCTCTCTCTCTTTCTATGTTTTCTCAGTTTTTTTTTTTTTGTATGCGCGTGATCGATCACACAGTTCTGTTTATTTGCATATCAAATTATTTACATTATTTTTTCTGGTTAGTAACTGATTAAGATTAACAGGCTAATTAACATGTTTTTACTTTGTTATGTTTACTAACAAGTTATTAGTGAAATTTAAAGTGTTGGATTTATATTTTTTTTTTTTTGTTTCAAAAAAATCGTAAGAGGATCCTAATCCTCTCTTAAATCTCAACCAAAAAAAAAAAAAGGATTCCTCTCTGAAATGCATTGTGCATATTCAAAGCCACGTAGCGCTGTGAATAATAATGCATTTTTATAGTATTTTTAAAGAAAACGGATAATATTCCATGAATGTTTATTATTATTATTATTTTTTTATGAATTTTGGTCCAACTTCATAAGTAATATTGCGCTAATTGTTGATTGACTTCTTGCGCTTTAACTGGAGTATGAATACCTCGTGATTAATAAATGCACTGAATACCTCGTGATTAATAAATGCACTTTTCCCCCTTAAATATTTTGGATACATGAATTTACAATTTTTCAATTCTTGTTGGGTGATTTAATTTAATGAGTATTTTCAGTCCAACATTCTATGGAATTATCAAGAAGAAATCGGTGGAGGAGTTCAAGCCTGATCCTTACATAGCCACTGTGCTGAACTGTGCATTTTGGGTGTTCTATGGGCTTCCTTTTGTGCACCCACACAGCATTCTAGTCCTCACCATCAATAGTGTTGGGCTTGTGTTTGAGTTCGTCTATCTCACCATATTTTATATATATGCCACCAACAAAGGACGGGTATGCATTCTTCTTCTTTTTTTTCTTTTTTTTTTTTGTTGAGTAATGTTATTTGTATTACTTTTAAAGTTTAAATAAAAGTCAATTTTATTATTCTAATTGTGATTTCGAGCCATCGCATTAATTTTATTGGGGCTAATTCATTTCATATAGAATGAAATTGTCACCCATTTGAATACTTTAGGCTCTTGCTAAAAATATAACTTTTGGAGTTGGACTATGTATCCCAAATTTCTTATTTACTTACCCTTTGAGGCCTTTATCTTTTTTCTACTGACTAAGCCTAATCTATTTGCTATATGTGTATACATTAGTCAGGCATTGCCTGTTTTTACCTTTTTCCCCAATTGTTGACTATTGAGGAGTCATGAATCCTTATGAAGTAATGAACCTCACATGATTCTTGTTTTGCATCTGAATTGGGAAAATTAAATCCATAGTAATTCCATTCATTCAACTTTTGTAGTTTAGAAAGTGGTTGATTCAACGTGATGAAATTCAGTCAATATTGAACTTTTTAGACAGGATCTTACTAGTCGTTGGTTGTAACTTGTAAGAAAGTCTAATTGTTTTCTTAATAAAATGATAGTACTCAAGTTTTATATCATGTCTAAATTTGACCTTTCGGGAAGTCATTATTTTCCCAAAACTATGCCTGCTTAATGGAATGTTTAAGAGATGCTCGAACGGCATCATGTTAACATTCTATTCCCTAATTAATTTCAGAAAAAAGTACTACTTTTCCTTCTGATAGAGGCTATTTTCTTTGCTGCCATTGCTCTGGTAACAATGCTGGCACTGCACGGCACTCGGCGAAGGTCGATAGTGGTTGGTGTTCTCTGTGATATCTTCAATGTCATGATGTATATCTCTCCTCTTACAATCATGGTAAGTCTTTTAATATTATTTTGTAATCCCTAACTAATTACATTATAAGTTGGAGTCAATTTCATAAAACCGTCACCCAATTACTTATCTTGGTCATGTTTATGTAATGTATAATGAACACAGGCAAAGGTGATAAAAACCAAGAGCGTGAAATATATGCCATTCTGGCTCTCTCTCACTAACTTCCTTAATGGTGTGAGCTGGACAACATATGCTCTCATCCACCCCTTCGATCTTTATGTCCTGGTAACTAATTCATTAATTTACCTCAATTTGTTCTCCTATGTGTCAGTAACTAACTCAATTACATGTATGGTTCTTTTTCTTGAATGATTTTTTTTTAATTAACATTACCTTTATATAATGTTGCAGATAAGCAATGGTATTGGAGCAGTCTCTGGACTTGTTCAGCTCGTACTATATGCTTGCTACTGTTCCTGCAAGGGAGAAGAAAGTGATGACGACGATGTTGGTTACACAAAGCCAGCTTCTACTGGGGTTCAGCTCTCTACTGCAAACGGAAGGGCTGCTGCAGTTTGATGACCACACCCCTAACGTATGAAAACCTTTCTTTTTTTGTTTCTGTTGTCTAAGTTTTGGATGACAACACTAAATAATATAGGTATCTTTGGTTGTTGCTTCTGTAACATGCATGAATATGTGTAGTTAAGAATTACAGCTCGGTTTTTTTAACTTTCTATTTCTGTAGTTGCAAACTTGATTGTGTAAATATTTTCCTCAGACCATGGCTTCGATTTTTGAATCTATACTATGCAACATTATTAAGTACAGTTTGTTGTGTTTTATTTGCTGCTCCCGTGTAGAAGTAGAAAAATTGTTAGATAGCTGAGTTTGTTTGGTTTTCGTTGCTCTTTTCTGTTTTATTTAATTATTATTCAGTTAGTTTCTATTTTTAAGAAGAAAATAATTTTTTTTATTTTTTAGTTTCTATTTTTTATTATTTTAGGAAGAAAACAATTAAAAAAAAACCATGTTTTCTTATTTTTATATTTTATTTTTAATATTTCTTTTACAAAATCTTAAAAAATAAGAAATAGACAAACTGTTAACAAAAATTGAAAACAGAAAGAAAAAAGAGCCTACATATTTTATCCAAACTTGTCACAATGTTTTGATATGTATACTTTTGAAAAACGATTTGTAACTTGGTGCCAAGTCACCTGGATAGCGAGGGTTGTTTCCAGAGCTGGGCAGGCTTGATTTCAAATAAGGACGTGACATTTAGTTATGTGTCACAAGGAGGTGCTCACATTTGGTTATGGGTCAGAAGGAGGTGCTTTGAGAATGTGTGGTGACGTGTAGGTTGTATGCAAGTAAGCAGTAAGAATTAGGAAGGTAATAAGGAAATCAATCAATATTATTGTTTTCCATTAGTGGGTAATAAATAAAATTAATCATTATTCTTCGTTAATGAAAATAATTGTGGACAACAATGAACCTTCACCGGTGAGCCACCACCGAACCTCCACCGGCGAGACCGTTCTCGTCCACCAAGACAACAGGAGGCCAAGTTGTCTAAGGCAACAACCTAGAACTATAGGCAATTATCGTAACACTATATAAGTAGATGTTGATGACAAATCTCGCCCACACCCGTGGCGGCGAAGAAGATGTTGTGGCATAGGTAGATGGTACCTTCAACGCACGATGCTCTTTTGCAGCGCGATGAGGGTGGAAGGCTGATGATCATCGATGCCAGAGAACCACGCACCTACGGCATGATGACGTTGCTATGCGGTGGCGCTGCCATCAGAGGATGGGGAAGGAGGGCAGCTAGGGTCGGCCTATTCCAACCCGACGCCGTACTAAATCCAGTTATTTTTTTATGTCTGATAAAAAAAAATCCAATGGACCGGAAGTGATTTATTGGGCCAGCAATGGTATGATAGTGTGCACATACAATAAGGATATCATTTAGTTACATTTATAATGAAAGATATTGCAAATAAAGCCCAAGAGGAAGAAGACGTTCTTCAATAATTATTTTTCTTTAAATAATTTATTTTTCAAAAGTACTGAGATAAATAATTAGTTTGACACAAAGGTACTTAAGTATGATTGATTGACATTTAACTATGAAGAGTGTGAGTTGGCGTTCACCTTCATGAAAAGTCCAAGGATTAAAACGAAAGAAATAACCTTTTCTTCTCTTGATTCCTCAAAATGGATTATTTCAACAACACCAACCATAATTGAAAAGCATTTGACCCAACTGTTTACGGAAAAAGAAGGTGACCCAACTGTGAATTGCTCTTGGAAAATTTGCCTTGGTTGCGATTTTTGTTGCATGATACTCTTCTTCAGTCTTTCATCGTTAGAGGAGGTAATAAGTAACCAAAAACTTTTTCAAATTTGCAACATCATAATCATACTTCTATGTATTTTATTTCTCTTTTAAAATCTTATAACCGTGGTGCTAATAAGTGATGAGCTTGGAACCAATTGAAAAATGAAATACTTCTTTGATGGTTTTGGCTTTTTTATTTGAATTTAAGAGATGGATACGTGAGTTAACCGAATTTTAGAGATGAGAGATTGGGAATGTGAGTTTTGGTAAAAGGAAATACATAAAAAAGAAAGAAAGTCACTCCTTTTCTAGAATTTATGACATGAGCATGTTGCTAATAAGTTGTGCGTTTGGAATAAGCTTAAAGTAAAAATTCTATAGTGTTTTGGTAATTTGTTTGAATTTGAGAGCATTGGCATGTGAGTCTACTAAATTTGATAGATGGACATGTTCTATATGTTATTTTTTAAAACCTCATTGATCAGATAAATTTAAGGATAATTTGGTAGAGGTGTTTTGAATTATTATTTACTAATGACTAAACATATATTTTAGTAGCATGAATTACTGTTTATATTTTGAAAGTGCTATTAAAGAAATTTCAAATGTAAATAGTTCTTTAGTCAAGTGTCTATGTATTCTTTAATCCATAACAAAAGATCTCATGTGTTCCCTGCAAAAGATCTCATGCAAGTTGTTGGTTTATGAAAATGAAGCGTCCTAAAAATATCTAACATCAAACTTCTATTTACCTAACTTTGTTGGGTTATGAAAATGAAGATTCCTGAAAATTGCCTTGAATTTGAAAGGGAGAGAGAAATCCTTCTCTAAAAATATAGTAAAAAAAGAAGAAGTTGCTTGATATTTGAGTTATGCTACTTAAAAGAGTACATTGGACTAAGTAAACTCACTTTGAATTTCTGACTGTTGATCCCCCTTACAGTTCTCATAGCATTTATTTGTTGATTGATTGGTTGTGGATCTATGGATATGTGGATTTGTGACTGTTGAGTTGTTACTTGTAGTTTCCCACCTGCAGAGGATTTAAAACAAATTCAGGAGTGGAAATGGAAAAGAATGAAGGCAAAGAAAACTAACGAGAAGAGAGGCATTCTATGAGATGTGACACCGAACATAAACCTTAGGTAAGATTTCCCTTCCCATTGTGAAGTATCTTTCTTGCTTTCTTCTTTGTACTTGTTTAGCTTCAGCATAAGCATCAACTCCTCGGAATACAATAAGATCATCCCTCCACTTGACCAACACTCCTCCACCAATAGTAGAATCTTTGGCTGTGTGAAAGCAATTAAAAGGTAGATAGAAGCATGCGTCAATCATTGCAGATTCAGCTAAACCACTATTGGTTGGTTAGGTAATGGCTCTAGACCATCTTTAATCCATGACATTGCCTTTGTTGTTCATCATAGCTAGACTACAAGTAAGATGGTATACAGGATTATCTATTGATATGACCTGTTTGCGAGAATAATGTTTCTAAAGCTTAAACAATGCTACTTGGCATGTACCCATGATGAAATAAGTATTTATTATTATAAAGGAATATATTACTTGAACATTGGTGATTGTAATTCCCAGGGCAACAATTTGCTTAATCGGCATAATGGCACGCATTCTGTCCCTGTTTGGCGATATGGGAGCAGAATAGATCTTGGACAAGAATTAGCAGTAGAATTGGTTCCTTGGTCATCCTAGCTAGTCACCAATAGCAGTTTTATCCAAAGAGTGCTTGCAGGGGAGCTTGAGAGATTGAAGTTCATGTGGGATTAAAACCGTGATGGCATTGCAGTTGTGTGTTGTGGTAATTATAATGGATTGGCCAAGTGAATCGATCAAGCCTTGCTCATAACATTCTCTGTTATGTTTAGGGTGCATTCCTAGGTAGTTCTGTCCACACGCAAGACACATTCCCTGAATAAAATGCCCCATCCTTCATTGAGAGTTGGATACATCTAGAAGGAGTCATTAGAGGCTCAGTTATGATATATTCTAGTCCATAGTGTATTATTGGTAATATACTACATATGAATTATGTAACATCTTGATTAAATAATTCCAAGGTTTTGCTCTTAAGGCAATAGAATCTCCTCATGGTAAACAATAAACACGTTGTGAACTCCATCACTACACTTAGCATTACCTAATCTGTTTTTTATATGCCTAACATTACCACCATTCTCCCTAGACTTTTATATTATTGTTTGAATTTAGCATATGAAATGATAAAGATATGTTTAGCCACCTAAAATCCTTGTGTGTGTACCACAGAAAAGTACTTTTCATAACTCTTAAGTTATACATGTGTTCAATAACAATGATCAATGGCAATAGTAAGGGAAGAACTTGAATACATAATCAGTTAGTAGTGTAGGGTTATTTTTAAGATAGATACAACGTATGTGGAAAGTGGCATTCAAGATTTTGGATTGTTGTCAAGATTGCATCCAATTAAGATAGACAATAATGAAGAGATTGTTCTTTATGCCTGACATGAGCTAGTAAATGAAAATAGCCTTTTCAAAGACAAAGTATTATAGTAGTTAAACATGTATATTGTATATATCATATCTATATTTTGATATGTAAATTGTTATAATTGATATTTATTTATAAAAAAAATTGATCGCTTCTTTTTTTTATATTAATTTTTTGTTTTGATATAATTATTTTTATTTATCTACAAGAAATAGGAAAAACACATTCAGTTAATCAAGATAGAATAGGGATACCATCAGAAAAAAATAGAATACTTGGAATATAACTCTTTTTTAAGATAAAATGAATTTTGATATAAAAGAAAAAGTTTAACTTGACAACGTAAAAATTCTTTCGCACAATTATTCAATTAGATTTCGCCACATCGACAAACATATTTAATTCTCACATTCATTGTTTTAAAAGTCTTAATTTATATCTGAAATTTTAGTGAGCTAACCATTTTATATTATCATCGTCATTGTTAGATTTCTACCATGGTTATGCAGCAACCATGATTATGCAACAAGCAAGCAATGAACCAGAGAAAAATGAAAGATGAAAGCAGGGAAGAAAAATAGAGATTGAGAAAGATGAACAAAAACTTGTGTATTGATTATTCTGTCATTCATCAATCCATCATGAACAGACATGAATATATATATATATATATATATATATATATATATA
>QANU01024730.1:385794-410568 GCA_003254905.1 Nissolia schottii
ATATATATATATATATATATATATATATATAAAAGGAATGGATGGTTAAGTTACATTTTGTAACTAACTCTAACTCTTAACAAACTTTCTAACAAGCTTGTTAACTAAATAACTAATTGTGGTGCTTGTTGTGCACGAAATTAATCATCCCTAGTCTAATAGTCATCATTATCTTATCTGTTTGTTATTATTATCTTCTACAACAAGTGTTGTTTCTTTGGAAAAGAGGTTGGAATCCTTAGCGAGAAAATAGGATTTGACCATGAGAGGATAATTAAAATTAAATTTTTCACGTTTTGTTTTTCAAATTTTAACCTGCAATAGAAAAATCTATATAAACCCTCACTTGTGCAGCTTCAAAGCTCACACACTTTCCTCGCTCTCTCTCTTAATTGGCGCGTGTCAATTTGTGTTTGTTTGTTGCATTAACCGTTCAGAAGAAGAAGCTATGGTGAGCGCTGCGATAGCTCGTAACGTCGTCGGCATTATTGGTTCGTGAATTATGCTTCTTTCTCCTTATTCTAATTGCAACGTGAATCTTGTGCATGCCTTTAAAACTTCATGATCAATTTTTTTTCTCCTTCCTTTGGTCTGTGTTGATTTTGTTGATTGTCGTGTGGATTTTCTCAAGAACCAATTTTAATGGTTTTCCCCCTTTTGCTCTTTTATACAAGAGCATTTTTAATTTATAGCGTGGATACATTTTTGAAATGGGTTATAAATGAATCTTTGATCTTTTGATCATATTGAACCATTTTTTTTTAAAAGTTTAAGTTAATGTAAAAAGATAATTTTAATAGTTTTTATATTGTATCTCGTTACAGATTTTATTGAAGCAAAATTGCTTTACTTCAATTCTAACTGTTTTTGAGTATACTCGTTTTATTTATTTATTTTTGGATTGAAATCAATTTTCTCATGTAAAGAAGAAAAAAAAAAAAGCTATGATCCGTTTAATCAGAAAGTGAGGCTTCTGTGTGTGTTCTCTGAGAGTATTTGCTTTTATGTGTGCAGGGAATGTCATCTCCGTTGGCTTGTTCTTCTCACCAGCGTGCGTATATATGACTCTCTCTTTCTACTTTTGCTCTGTTTCTTGCTATTGTTAATTTTAATTTAATTTTTTTAACGTGCATAAAGTTCTTCTGTTTATCTGCTCATCAAAAATTTACATTATTTTATGGCTATCAATTAATTAATTACTTAATTATGATATATAAATAAACTAGTTATCTACGTAAAANTGAGATTTCTCATGGTATCAGAGCTCTCCTGGTGAGAGCTCTGCTGCGTGCTCTGATTCTTCTGATTCTTCTGATTCTTTTGATTTTTCTGTGAAGATCGTGTCGATCTTCCACCCTCAACTACTTCAGGTATCACATTGCAGTGGTTTGAACAATTTTTCTGCCAACTCCATTTGATTGAGAATCGATTCTTGTTTTCTGCATATTGCGATCAAGAACTTCTTGAATTCTCTCTGCATTGGATTTGTGATTTGCCGCGAGGTCTCCAAATTTCATTTGATCGCGTTTGCAAATGAGTTTGTTGAAGATTTTCATGAGGCAAATTTACAGAAATTCAAATCACTGATTCTTACTTTTTTTTCTTGCAAATTAATCTGAGTATACTTCCATACTGTCATTACAATTGTTAGAATGGCTGACCTTAATGTGGTTAATCATGCACCCACACCGAGCCCCAACCAAGATCCGAACAGTCATTTCTTCTTACATCCTGGTGAGAGTCCAGGATCTTCCATTACAGCTATTGTCCTGAATGGGAAGAATTACCATTCTTGGAGCCGTTCAATGCGACTTGCTCTCAAGGCCAAGAACAAACTTCAGTTTGTTGATGGAACAACACCAATGCCAGCTGTGGATCATTCTACTTACCCTGCTTGGGACAGATGCAACACCTTTGTTGTTTCCTGGTTGATGAATTCTTTGGATGCAGAAATTATGAGGAGTGTTCAATGGATTGACATTGCCTCAGAATTGTGGAAAGACCTCAAGCAAAGATATCATCATGGAGACCTATATAGGGTAGCAGATCTTCAAGAGAGCATGTTTGCTCATCATCAAGGTGATGATTCTGTTACCACCTATTTTACCAAATTAAAAACTATGTGGGAAGAACTAGATAATTTCAGACCTATCCCTAGTTGTGCCTGTGCTGGAAACTGTGTGTGTGGCTTAGGGACTGTGAGAACGTATAGACATCAAGATTATGTCATAAGGTTCTTGAGAGGTCTTAATGAGCAGTATCATGCAGCTAGATCTCAGATTATGTTAATGGATCCAATACCAGACATAAATAGAGTACTGTCATTGCTGCTTCAACAAGAAAGGCAAAGCCACCCTGATTCAAGTGATCTGAAACTTATTGCAAACACTTATACTGATTCAAGAGGCAGAGGCCGAGGCAGAGGAAGGAGTCAGAGAAATCCTGATTCAAGAGGAAGTGTTCCCAGTGGCAGGGGACAAAACTCTCAGGGAAAGACCTGTGGTCATTGTGGGAAGACAGGTCATCCTATAGAGAGGTGTTTTGTGAAATATCCTCACCTCAGGCCGGCTAGAAATGCCAACAACATCAATGCTGCTACTGCTGATAATGATGATACAAGCAGTGTTGTTTCTCATGGTTCTCAGAAGGAACAAAATGAGGCCCCAATGCCATTCACACCTGAGCAATACAAAGCATTAATTTCATTGTTGCAGCAACATGAAGGACAGTCCTCACAGCCTGCAACAGCAAACCAACTCACACATCATGAGGCCAACATCAATTCAGCAGGTATCTCCTATGTTCTTTCTTGTGAAAGCATAGATTCTGATACCTGGATAATAGACACAGGTGCTAGCACTCATGTGTCACATTCCTTGCATGCATTTCACTCATATCACAAGATTAAACCTGTTAGGATTAGATTACCAAATGGTAGTGAGACCTCTACCAACATTTCAGGTACTGTCATGTTTTCTAGAGACCTATACCTCACAAATGTGCTGTTTGTACCTAGCTTTACTTTTAATTTGGTTTCAGTCTCCAAACTAACTGCATCTCTATCATGCATTTTTTCTTTTTCTAAATCTACATGTGAGATTCAGGATACTCATTTGAAGAAGAGGATTGGAGTAGCTAGTGTGAAGAATGGCCTATATGTCTTGAAAGCTGCAGCACAAGCTATTCCACATGTCCACAACATACACAGCCTATCTCACACTCAAATAAGCCTATGGCACCTTAGGTTAGGTCATCCCTCTGTTGCTAAGCTGAATGTAATGCAGAAAAATTATGATTACATTACATGTAATAAACCAGCAGTTGCTTGTGATACTTGCCATTTGGCCAAGCAAAAGAAATTAAAATTTCCTATCAGCACTACTCATTCTTTGCATGCTTTTGATATTGTTCACATGGACATTTGGGGACCCATTAATACTCCATCTATTGGGGGACATAGGTATTTTTTGACTGTTGTGGATGACAAAACCAGATTTACCTGGCTTTTTTTCATGAAGTCCAAATCTGAAACTGCTGTGCTAGTTCAGCAATTTGCTCAATTTGTCAAAACACAACACAATGTCAATATCAAATGCATTAGGACTGATAATGGTGCTGAGTTCATTTTAAAAGATTTTTATGCCTCACATGGCATTATCCACCAATCTAGTTGTGTGGAAACCCCACAACAAAATGGCATAGTGGAGAGAAAACATCAACACCTACTAGGAATGGCAAGAGCTCTTATATTTCAATCAAACATTCCTAGAGTTTTTTGGCATTTGGCAGTTGCCCATGCTGTACACATTATAAACAGGTTGCCTAGTGTTTTCTTGAAGCAAATGTCTCCATTTGAAAGCCTTTATCATAAGGTTCCTGATTTAACAAATTTGAAAGTCTTTGGTTGCCTAGCTTTTGCATCTACTTTATGTTCTCATAGGACTAAACTAGATCCAAGAGCTAGAAAATGTGTGTTTCTAGGATTCAAAAATGGGGTCAAAGGTTTTCTGCTCATTGACATCAAAAATAAGGAAATTTTCTTATCAAGAAATGTGATTTTCTATGAACATCATTTTCCTTTTAATCACATTAATGCATTACTGCCCTCAGCTTCTCCCCAGTCTTCATCCTCAGCATTTGATCCTTTCTTTGATTCCACAAACACTTCACCATACACATCCAATCCACCTCCTTTAAT
The DNA here is from genome assembly GCA_003254905.1 of Nissolia schottii. Taxonomy (NCBI): domain Eukaryota; kingdom Viridiplantae; phylum Streptophyta; class Magnoliopsida; order Fabales; family Fabaceae; genus Nissolia; species Nissolia schottii. The sequence continues at coordinate 389,993 of QANU01024730.1, forward strand.
TCAGCAACCAGCCACTGCACCAGAAACGGAACCAGTGACCTGCCCCCAACCACCTACCACCCTTAGAAGATCACAAAGACAACCAAAGCCCCCTGCTTATCTGCAAGACTTTCAATGCAATATAGTCTCTTCTAGCTCTCCTACTTTGGCATCACAATCCTCAGTGAGGCATCCTATCTCTCATGCACTGTCATATTCTGCTCTTTCAACTCAACATGCATATTACTCTCTAGCTGTTAGTTCCACTAGTGAACCACAAACCTACCAAGAGGCTATCACTCATGATTGTTGGAAGGATGCGATTAATGCTGAACTACAGGCTTTAGATGTGACTGGCACCTGGATCCTCACTAAATTGCCTAATGACAAAAAGCCAATCGGTTGCAAATGGGTGTTCAAAACTAAGTTCAAGCAGGATGGTTCAATCGAAAGGCATAAGGCTAGATTAGTAGCAAAAGGATACACACAAACACATGGCATTGACTACCAAGAAACATTCAGTCCAGTAGTAAAAATGACAACTCTAAGGATGGTACTAGCTCTCACAGCTGCCAAGGGATGGCATTTGCATCAATTAGATGTAAATACAGCTTTTCTCCATGGAGACCTTAATGAAGAAGTGTATATGAAGCTGCCTCCAGGCCTTAAGCCTCCTGATCCCTCCTTAGTCTGCAAGTTACAAAAATCCCTCTATGGCTTGAAGCAAGCCAGCAGGCAATGGAATGCCAAGCTGACTGAAGTTTTGCTGCACACAGGTTACAAACAGTCTCGAGCAGACTACTCTCTTTTTAGCAAGAAACAGCCTACTGGTTTCACTGTCATTTTGGTCTATGTAGATGACCTCATCTTAGCAGGTGATGACCTAGCTGAGATTCAAGCTGTGAAGTCCTTACTTGATGACAAATTCAAGATCAAGGACTTAGGGAAACTAAAATTTTTTCTGGGCATGGAGATAGCCCGATCTCAGAAAGGAATTCATTTGTATCAAAGAAAGTATGCCCTTGATTTACTCAAGGCATATGACATGCTTAATGCAAAACCATCCACCACACCCATGGACTACCATTTTCAGCTCAGCCGACAAACTGGAATGCCCCTACAGGATCTAACAGCATACAGAAAATTAGTTGGGAAATTACTTTATTTAACCAATACTCGCCCTGATCTTTCATTTGCTGTGGGCAAGTTAAGCCAATATCTCGACTGTGCCACTGATATTCATATGCAGGCTGCCCACAGGGTACTTAGATACATCAAGCAGGCACCAGCAGCAGGGCTGTTCTTCTCTTCCTCATCTGATGGCCTCATTCGCGGCTACACTGACTCTGACTGGGGCTCCTGCTTGGACACTCGCCGTTCAGTCAGTGGCTTCTGCTTCTTCCTTGGCTCTTCTCTCGTATCATGGAAGAGTAAAAAGCAATCCGTCATCTCCAGATCCTCCTCAGAAGCCGAGTACAGAGCATTGGCACTCACTGCATGTGAAGCACAGTGGCTCTTGTATCTGCTCCAGGATTTACAAGTTGTCCATCCTCATCCCGTGCTCATTCATTGTGACAACAGATCTGCCATCCATATTGCCACTAATCCAGTATTTCACGAGAGAACCAAACATATTGAAATTGATTGTCACCTTGTCCGGGACAAGGTCCAATTGGGAATTCTGAAGTTGCTTCCTATTGCCTCTCAGCAACAAGCGGCAGACCTGTTCACAAAGCCATTGGCTCCAGGACCGTTTAGATTTTTAACTGGCAAGCTGGGCATGTTAAACATCCATGCTCCACCTTGAGGGGGGGTGTAGAGTATGTAATAATTAATAGCAGTTGCTTGTTTATCAAGCAATCTGATAACTGTTATAACTAACAAGTAGTTTAGTTAGTTAGCTACTCAGAGTTTGCTTGCTGTGCAAGCTTCTGACTCATGTATATAACCTGTAACTCATTCTATTCAATACTAACAGAAATCATTCACACCAATCTCTAAATCCTATTCTCTATCTCTCTCTGCAATTTCGGTTGCTCCCATAGCTGTTGTATCAGCCTCCATTGCAGAACCATGAGATTTCTCACAGAAAGTGAGGCTTCTGTGTGTGTTCTCTGAGAGTATTTGCTTTTATGTGTGCAGGGAATGTCATCTCCGTTGGCTTGTTCTTCTCACCAGCGTGCGTATATATGACTCTCTCTTTCTACTTTTGCTCTGTTTCTTGCTATTGTTAATTTTAATTTTAATTTAATTTTTTTATGTGCGTAAAGTTCTTCTGTTTATCTGCTCATCAAACAATTTACATTATTTTATGGCTATCAACTAGTTAATTACTTAATTATGATATATAAATAAACTAGTTATCTACGTAAAAAAAAACTAGTTATTAATAAAAATACTGTGATGATATAAGGCTGCGTGACACATAGTGGTCTCTCTTTATGCGCAGTGATTAAAAAATTGAAAAGAATTTGGATACATGAATTTTAGAAAAGAAAATTGTTTTGATCACTTTTAGTGCAATTGATAAATATTTGACTAATAATTTTTTACATAGTCCATAGTTTAAATAAAATTTTAAAAAAAATAGTTAGAATTTTAACAAGAAATTTGTTGAGTTTAATGAAGGGGTACCATCTCACTCTATAGATCTCAAATATTCGAACATGATTGTTTCTTGTGTGAGAAACCAGCAATTAAATTCTTGGCAAATTTTCTTGTTCTCTAGGTTTTTTTTAACAATTAATTGTTGATTAATATTTTTTTGCCAAGAATGTCTAATGATTAATAAGTACTGTTCTTTTTTTTTATTTGCAGCCCAACATTCTATGGGATTATAAAGAAGAAATCGGTGGAGGAGCTCAAGCCCGATCCATATATAGCCACAGTGCTAAACTCTAGTCGTCACCGTCAATAGCGTTGGCCTTGTGTTTGAGTTTGTCTATCTTACCATCTATTACATCTATGCCACCAACAAGGGACGGGTTCGTGTATAGTTAATTTGCCACTAATATTTTTTATTTTAATTTAGGGATTGCTCCGATACTTTGATTATAAACGTACATAGAGTATAAATATTTATCAAATTAGATAGATACTGTTCTGAAGTATGCACCTCGGAACACTCTGGGTCCTGAAGCTCCGAGACGGAATGAAGGCTCTGACATGATCGGTCTCTAGATTCACGTTGCGGTGGGTACCTGCAATCACTTCAACGCTCAAGTCAGAAAGTGTTCAAGGAGTATAGTCAGTGATAATTGGATGATCTTCATACCTGGGGTGTGGGTTACTATATAATTGAGGCGGTTGAGGTTGTTCCGCATATCGCGGTGGTGGGAGAACATCTCGATCCGCGTATGTTGGGCTGTCCGGGGATGCCGGGATCGCTAGCCCTGAGCAGATAAGATGACAGGAACCTGGGATGGCTTATCCCGAGCGGTTACGCGGCCAGGGATCTCGGGACGGCTTATCCCGAGCAGTTACGCGGCCGGGCATCTCGGGGTGGCTATCACTAGCAGGTTGGACGGGTTCGCGGATATGAACCTGGGTGGTCAGGTCGCTAGGATGGGCCTTTATGACCCAGTCCGTAACAGGAGCCCCCCAGCTTGGAGCGCGGAGTGGAATGATGGGGTCCGAGTTCAAGGCCTCAAGATCTGTGTTATGGTTTCCGCGCATGTTGCGCTATATGGGCTGCGGACGAAGTGGGTCGTTGCGACTCGTGTCATGATCTGGTTCTCTCCTCGAGGACGTGACGTTTGGGGATCCTTGATGGGACGCGTTTTCCATCGCGGGAGATTTGGATGTGGTTGATTCTCGACACGTGGCGAGGGTGCAGCTAATGGGTACTCGAGGTAGGGGAGTAATGATGGCTTTGGAGGGAAAACGCTTCGGTTTTTGCGCCCCATTAATGTCCCGGTACACTATGCTTTTTGAATTTCGCTTTTTCAAAACCGTTTCTTGTGTGAGAGCATTCCGACCGTTTCGGTGCTTGTTTTATAGACTCTTATTCTAAATCGCTCTCATTTCCCTGCTGCTTTAATTCCTTTGAGCTCTGTCTTCTCTTATTCTAAGGCAATTTTTCTTCTGAGGCTCGGGGGCTTTTACCTTTGCCGTGTAGAGGATCATCTTACCTTCATCTTCTTCTTCAACTCTGTGAGTGTTTCTTGTCCCTCTCTCTGTTTCTGATTCGTTATTTCGCCTGTGCTTCTATTTCTGCTTTCGCTGCTGGGTTGTTCTTCTAGGTCCTGAGCTTGAATTTTTTGCTTCTGCTTTTGTTATAGTTGGGTTGTTCCCTTGTGGGTCCTTGGTGTTGGGTTGCTGTTTTAGTTATGTGACGAGTTGTTCATGGGGGTTTTGTTTCTCTGTCTATTTTCTCTTTTCAGTTTTCCGTAAATTGGTGATGGGGAGGTCGAAGAGGGATAATCAGGGGGTAAGGAGAGTGCGTCAGTTGAGAGACGCCCATGAGAGGACGTCATATAGCTGGATTGACCCGGAGGTTTTTGCCATATCTTTTGGTGTTTGGCCCGGATTCCGTCGAACGCTTACAGGAGGCGCTGGTGTTGACGGCTGAGGGGCTGGAGGACCACGAATACATCGTGGATGCCGCCTCTGAGGACGAGAGGGTGTGTATGGCGAGGCACACCGATACTCCACACTTCTTGTGGATGTATGAGGTGCTGTTTACGCGGCTGGGGGTTAGGCTACCCTTTGCCCCCTTTGAGCGGGAGGTGATGGAGTTGTGCGCCTTTAGTCCAACGCAGCTCCTTCCGAATGGATGGGCACTCCTCCGCGGGTATCAGACGGTGTGCGGCATGCTCTAACTTGTGCCGTAAGCTAAGACCTTCCTCAGCTTGTACTCCTTGATAAACCCCAAGGGGATAGTGGTTCCGGGGACTTGTTGTCGGTACCGGAGCTGGCATACGTTCAAGGGGTATGCTGGAATAAAGGTTTTGCCACGGTGGGAGGAGTCCTACCAGGAGTTCAAGTGGAAGTACTTCAAGGTCTTTGCCGCTCCGGGGATGACCGCTTTTTGGGAGGGGGATCGGGATACGGTGGTGGGGAGGTGTGCTGGCTAGTGTGCGGGCGGAGGCTAAGCAGAATGCTAAGGCCGAGCAGGAGGCGCGGGCTGAGTTGAGCAGGAAGGTTGAGCAGCTGCAGACGATGCGCGTGGAGGCTAAGGCGTTAACTGACCGCGATGCGCAGTTGGAAGTGCTGCAGGGGGAGGTGAACACGTTGGTGAAGCTCTCTGATGATATGGTCGGTGCCACTTTTGACATTGTGATGGGGCAAGTTAAACATAAGGCGTCGGACATTGACTGGAGTGCTGTCTCCACGGATAAATATTATGATGCTACGGCGGGGGTGTTCAAGGAGATTCCCCAGGATTCTCCTAAGGAGTAAACTTGTATTTTATTTTTCTTTTTGGACTTGTAATGATCATCTGATGAATATAATGGAGCAGTATTTTGTAATTTTGTGTGTTTGCGCGTGATTTTTTGTTTTTGCAATTTCTTTGGATATGTCGTTGTTGCGTGTTTGAAGGTTTTGCGCGAGTGCGAATTTATTTCGTGATAGACTTATAAATCCAATGGTTAGGACCATGGTTGGGCGCGAATTTGTTCCCCGGTAAGTTTGTATATTCAGTGGTTAAGACCGTTGTTGAGTGCAAATTTGTTCCACGGTAAGTTTGTATATTCAGTGGTTAAGACCGTTGTTGAGTGCGAATCTTTTCCGCGGTATGTTTTTATTCAATGGTTAAAACCATTGTTGAGCGCGAATTTGTTCCGTGGTAAGTTTGTGTATTCAATTGTTAGGACCATGGTTGGACGCGAATTTGTTCCGCGGTGTGTTCAATGGTTAAGACCATGGTTATGAATGCTGCAAATGAACTTTTTATTTGATAAAAGCCGTCTGGCCTGCTGGTACAAGAAAAATTGTTAGAATTTGAAATGTAAAATGCGCGGAGGTTCATGGCATTCCGTGTCCGCGGTATGTCTTTGCCGTCCAGTGTCGATAATTTGTATGCTCCATGGGTGAGGTTTTCCCTTATGAGGTATGGGCTTTCCCAATTCGGGTGGAGTTTGCCCTGTCCCGCTGCTCTGGTATCGATGTCCGCTCGTCGCATGACGGTGTTTCCTGGCTTGAAGGACCGTGGGATGACCTTTGCGTTGTATCGTCGGGATACCCTTGTCTTGATAGCCTCCTCTTGCATGCAGGCTTCTTCTCTTTGCTCTTTAATAAGGTCGATTTCTTCTCGCCTAAGCTGACTATTTTCCTCCGCGGATGAAGCTCGTACTCGTAGGCTTCCTTCGCCGATCTCGACTGGAAAGACGGCTTCACTACCGTATGCTAGGCGGAACGGGGTGTGGGAGGTGGTTGAGTGCGGGGTGGTGCGGTAGGCCCATAATACGCTTCCTAACTCGTCCGCCCAGAGCCCCATTGCGTCGTCGAGTCTCTTCTTCAGTCCTCTCAGAATGACCTTGTTGGCGGCTTCGGCCTGCCCGTTGGTTTGGGGGTGTTCCACGGACGAGAATAGTTGTTTAATTTTAAAGCCTTGTAGGAAGGTCGTGAATTTCTTGTCCGTGAACTGGGTGCCATTGTCAGAGACTATGGTTTCCGGGATGCCAAACCTTGTGAGGATGTTGTTCCATACGAATTTCCGGCATTGGACTGACGTGATGGAGGCTAGGGGTTCTGCTTCGATCCACTTGGTGAAGTAATCCACCGCGACGAAGAGGCACTTCCTTTGTCCCGTGGCCAGGGAATGGTCCGAGGATGTCGATGCCCCATTTTTGGAATGGCCAAGAGGCTATGGAGGTCGTTAGCTCCGCGGGGAGAGCGATGTGTAGGTGAGTGTGTTCTTGGCACCTTCGGCACCTCTTGACGTATTCCGCGGAGTTCTTTTGGAGAGTGGGCCAAAAGAACCCCGTGCGGAGTATCTTCAACGCTAATGCCTTTCCGCCCATGTGGTGTCTGCATGACCCCTCGTGTACTTCTTCGAGGACGCATGCGGTTCTTTGCGATCCTACGCACTTTAGGAGAGGCTGGGAAATGGACCTCCAATACAACTGGTCGCCGATCAGGGTGTAGCGGGCCGCTTCCCTGATGGTCTTTTTGTCGGTCGGGTCAGGTGGATTTTCGCGGATTGCTGCTAGGATTGGATGGGTCCATCAGGGTGCACGTGTCGTTTCCTCGATGTGGTTCACCCCGATTGAGACCGAGGGGTGATGGAGGGTTTCTTGTATCAATGTTTTATTGTTTCCACCAGGATGAGTGCTTGCAAGTTTTGAGAGCGTATCTGCCCGTTCGTTATCCTTCTGTGGCACGTGTCTGATGTCGTGGCTTTTGAACGATGACAACATTCTTATGACCAGGGACAGGTACTGTTACAGGTTGGGTTCCTTCGCCTGATACTCTCCTTTAACTTGGGCCACCACGATCTGAGAGTCGCTGCAAATTTCTGGGTTCGTTGCTACGACATCCTTGGCCAGGTTAAGACCTGCAACCAGTGCTTCATACTCTGCTTGGTTATTCGAGGTTTTGAACTCAAATTTCACCGCCATTTCCAGTCGTAGGCCATTGGGGCCTTCAAGAAGAATGTCGGCCCCACTTCCTCGTGCGCTTGATGCTCCGTTGACGTATAATGTCCATTTGGTGGTATCCGCGGGCTGTTCTTCGCCAGTGAACTCTGCAATAAAATCTGCCATGGCCTGGCCTTTGATTGCTACTCGGGGTTCGTAGCGAATGTCGAACTCGGAGAGCTCCTCCGCCCAGGTTAGCATTCGCCCGGCCAGGTCTGGTGAGTTTCTCCGGAGAAGCTGGCAGCCCCGACGGCTACATCTCCCTCTACCTGACCGTCAGACGAGAACCACTGTCCAGAACGGAAAAGGTGACGTTCCTCGTAGTGGACAAGCCGTCGGCCTACAATATCATTCTGTGGCGGCAGACGCTGAACGCTATCCATGCGGTCATCGCCACCGCAGCCCTAACCATGAAATTCCAAACCACTAGAAACGAATTCGCAACGGTGCGCGGTGACCAAATCACCGCTAGAAGATGTTACAACACTAGCTTGCAGATCCAAGCGCACCGAACCAGAAGACCCAGTCCACCAAAACCTACCACCCACCGCGGAAAAGATGTCATGCTCGCCGAGATTTACACCGCGGAGACCCCACGAGAACGACCCGAGCCAGAAGGAGAACTACAACTCGTACAGATCGGGGGAAACGAGGAGCAAGTGACATACATCAGCAAGGCCCTACCGCAGGAGACAAAGGACCGACTGACCAACACTCTCCGCGCCAATGCTGAACTTTTTGCATAGACATCCTCGGACATGCCCGGCATCGACCCGGCCCTCATGGCCTACTGGCTGGCAATCTTACCCGGGGCGAAGCCGGTCAAGCAAAAATGACGAAAGATGAGGGCGGAGAAGGTGACAGAAGTCCAAAAACAGGTACATGCACTCGAAGACGCGGGCTTCATTGAAGAAATCCAGTACCCGACGTGGCTATCCAACATAGTCATGGTCCCGAAGCCAGGCAGAAAGTGGAGGATGTGCGTGGATTATTTCGACCTGAACAAGGCGTGCCCCAAAGACCCATACCCGCTCCCAAACATCGACCTCCTCGTGGATGCCGCCTCCGGCCACAGATTCCTTTCCTTCCTTGATACCTACGCGGGGTACAACCAAATACCTATGCACCACCTCGACACGGAGAAGACTGCGTTTATCATGCCCATCGGCAACTACTACTATAAAGTAATGTCGTTCGGCTTAAAAAACGCAGGAGCAACATATCAGCGAATGATGGATAAGATCTTCGCGGAAGATACTCGTAACTTGATCGAGGTGTACGTAGATGACATGATCATCAAGTCAGCCGCAGAAGAGGATGTAATGCTCAACCTCGAGACTATCTTCCGGACGTTGCGCCGCCATAAGTTAAGGCTAAACCCCGCCAAATGCGCCTTCGCCATGGAAGCAGGTAAATTCCTCGGGTTCATGATCACCAAGCGCGGCATCGAGGTCAATCCCGCAAAGTGTGAAGCAATCCTCAACATGAAACCACCCACCTCCATTAAACAAATCCAAAGCCTTACCGGACGGATAGCCTCACTCAACAGGTTCATGTCTGCATTTGCGGAAAAAGTGCTCCTGTTTTCAAGCTAATGAAGAAAATGAACTCCTTCGAGTGGACCGAGGAATGCCAAAAAGCCTTCGACGACTTCCGAACCTACCTGTCTCAGCCCCCCATCTTGGTCAAACCAGAGAAGGGGGAGACGCTATACCTGTACCTGTTATCGTCAGTGGAGACAATCGCGTCGGCTCTCGTGAAGGAGAAAGGGCAAGTACAACGGCCAGTGTGCTTCACCAGCAAGGTTCTCCACGGAGCCGAAATCAATTATCAAAAGCTGGAAAAGTTAGCCTTCGCCCTCCTTCACTCAGCCAGGCGACTCCGCACGTACTTCCAAGCCAACACCATCGTTGTAAGGACCGATCAGCCGATTAGACAGGTACTTCAGAAGCCAGACCTGGCCGGGCAAATGCTAACCTGGGCGGTGGAGCTCTCCGAGTTCGACATCCGCTACGAACCCCGAGTAGCAATCAAAGGCCAGGCCATGGCAGATTTTATTGCAGAGTTCACTAGCGAAGAACAGTCCGCGGATACCACCAAATGGACACTATACGTCGACAGAGCATCAAGCGCACGAGGAAGTGGGGCCGACATTCTCCTTGAAGGCCCCAATGGCCTACGACTCGAAATGGCGGTGAAATTTGAGTTCAAAACCTCGAATAACCAAGCAGAGTATAAAGCACTGGTTGCAGGTCTTAACCTGACCAAGGACGTCAGAACAACGAACCTGGAAATTTGCAGCGACTCTCAGATCGTGGTGGCCCAAGTTAAAGGAGAGTATCAGGCGAAGGAACCCANTTAAAGGAGAGTATNTAAATTATCAACAACTTTATCAAATCCTTCACTTTATTGTTTAATTAACTAAACTCAAGAACGGTATTTTTGCAACTCTCTGTGGATTCGACTATACCCAACTATACTGCAATTGGATTCCTCGTGAATCTGAAAGCCGTAAAGAAGGTATATATTAATTTGAACGACAAAAGCGCATAGAAGCTTTCGACGAGCTTGGCATGGTTGTGACAAAACCTAAGCTGTGTCAAGATCCGAGAAAGTGGTTAAAAAGGCTTTCATCAAACCCCGAGTAGCAATCAAAGGCCAGGCCATGGCGGATTTTATTGCAGAGTTCACTAGCGAAGAACAGTCCGCGGATACCACCAAATGGACACTATACGTCGACGGAGCATCAAGCACGCGAGGAAGTAGGGCCGACATTCTCCTTGAAGGCCTCAATGGCCTACGACTCGAAATGGCGGTGAAATTTGAGTTCAAAACCTCGAATAACCAAGCAGAGTATGAAGCACTGGTTGCAGGTCTTAACCTGACCAAGGACGTCAGAACAACGAACCTGGAAATTTACAGCGACTCTCAGATCGTGGTGGCCCAAGTTAAAGGAGAGTATCAGGCGAAGGAACCCAACCTACAACAGTACCTGTCCCTGGTCACGAGAATGCTGTCATCGTTCAAAAGCCACAACATCAGACACGTGCCACGGAAGGATAACGAACGGGCAGATACGCTCTCAACACTTGCAAGCACTCATCCTGGTGAAAACAATAAAACGTTGATACAAGAAACCCTCCATCACCCCTCGGTCTCAACCGGGGTGACCCACATCGAGGAAACGACACGTGCACCCTGATGGACCCATCCAATCCTAGCAATAATCCGCAAAAATCCACCTGACCCGACCGACAAAAAGACCATCAGGGAAGCGGCCCGCTACACCCTGATCGTCGACCAGTTGTATCGGAGGTCCATTTCTCAGCCTCTCCTAAAGTGCGTAGGATCGCAGAGAACCGCATGCGTCCTCGAAGAAGTACACGAGGGGTCATGCGGACACCACATGGGCGGAAAGGCATTAGCGTTGAAGATACTCCGCGCAGGGTTCTTTTGGCCCACTCTTCAAAAGGACTCCGCGGAATACGTCAAGAGGTGCCGAAGGTGCCAAGAACACGCTCACCTACACATCGCTCTCCCCGCGGAGCTAACCGCTTCCATAGCCTCTTGGCCATTCCAAAAATGGGGCATCGACATCCTCGGACCATTCCCCCTAGCCACGGGACAAAGGAAGTTCCTCTTCGTCGCGGTGGATTACTTCACCAAGTGGATCGAAGCAGAACTCCTAGCATCCATCACGTCAGTCCAATGCCGGAAATTCGTATGGAACAACATCCTCACAAAGTTTGGCATCCCGGAAACCATAGTCTCCGACAATGGCACCTAGTTCACGGACAAGAAATTCACGACCTTCCTACAAGGCTTTAAAATTAAACAACGATTCTGATCCGTGGAACATCCCCAGACCAATGGGCAGGCCGAAGCCGCCAACAAGGTCATTCTGAGAGGACTGAAGAAGAGACTCGACGACGCAAAGGGACTCTAGGCGGACGAGTTAGGAAGCGTACTATGGGCCTACCGCACCACCCTGCACTCAACCACCTCCCACACCCCGTTCCAGCATACGACAGTGAAGCCGTCATTCCAACCGAGATCGGCGAAGGAAGCCTACGAGTACGAGCTTCATCCGCGGAGGAAAATAGTCAGCTTAGGCGAGAAGAAATTGACCTTATTGAAGAGCAAAGAGAAGAAGCCCGCATGCAAGAGGAGGCTATCAAGACAAGGGTATCCCCGACGATACAACACAAAGGTCATCCCACGGGCCTTCAAGCCAGGAGACACCGTCATGCGATGAGCGGACATCGGTACCAGAGCAGCGGGACAGGGCAAACTCTACCTAAATTGGGAAGGCCCATACCTCATAAGGGAAAGCCTCACCCATGGAGCATACAAATTATCGACACTGGACGGCAAAGACATACCGCAGACATGGAATGCCATGAACCTCCGCGCATTTTACATTTAAAACCCTGTGAATGGTGGGTGAACCCTTTAGGAGAAGGATGTAAAGAGTAGCTAACTGCTTATAACGAGTAGCTAACTGCCTATAACGAGTCGCTAACTGCATTTAACGTGTTTTGTGTTCGCGGTTTTGGGGTTACTGTTCATGGCTGGGGGGTACTGTTCACAGTTAGGGTTTAGGGGTTAGGGTTACTGTTCACGACCCGTTTTTCGGCGCAGTTTGGGCCACAGGGAAGGGCCCTACATTTTGAGAGTTCGTGGTTACTATTCATCGGTGGGATTTTACTGTTCACGGCACTGTTCACGGTCACTATTCATCGACGGGATTTCACTGTTCACGGTTAGGGTTACTGTTCATGGTTTAGGGTTTAGGGTTACTATTCATGGTTTAGGGTGAATTTCTAAAATCCTGTGAATGGTGGGTGAACCCTTTAGGGGAATGATGTAAAGAGTAGCAAACTGCCTATAACGAGTAGCTAACTGCCTATAACGAGTCGCTAATTGCATTTAACGTTTTTTTTGTTCGCGGTTTTGCGATTACTGTTCATGGCTGGTGTTACTGTTCATGTTTAGGGTTTAGGAGTTAGGGTTTAGGGCTTAGGGGTTAGCGTTTAGGGTTAGGGCTTAGGGTTAGGGCTTAGGGCTTAGGGCTTAGGGTTTAGGGTCTAGGGTCTAGGGTCTAGGGTTTAGGGTTTAGGGTCCTGAAGCTCTGGGATGGAATGAAGGCTCTGGCACGATCGGTCTCTGGATTCACGTTGCGGTGGGTACCTGGGTGTGGGTTACTATATAATTGAGGAGGTTGAGGTTGTTCTGTGTATCGCGGTGGTGGGAGAACATCTCAACCCGCGTATGGTGGGCTGTCCGAGGATGCCGAGATCGCTAGCCCTGAGCAAATAAGATGACGGGAACCTCGGGATGGCTTATCCAGAGCGGTTATGCGGCCAGGGATCTCGGGACGGCTTATCCCGAGCAGTTACGCGGCCGGGAATCTCGGGGTGGCTATCACTAGCAGGTTGGACGGGTCCGCGGATATGGGTCTGGGTGGTCAGGTCACTAGGATGGGCCTTTATGGCCTAGTCCGTAACAGATACCAAAGAGAAACCTTTTAATTTTAATTATTCTGTGTGCAAATTAATTAATGCCTAACTCACTCTATTAATTAATTTCAAAAAAAGGTTCTAATTCTCCTTCTGATAGAGGCAATTTTCTTTGCTGCCATTGCTCTTGTGACAATGCTGGCACTGCATGGCACACGCCGAAGGTCGCTAGTGGTTGGTGTTATCTGTGATATCTTCAATGTCATGATGTATGTCTCTCCTCTTACAATCATGGCAAGTGTCTTTTCTATAATATATATATATATATATATATATATATATATTAATGTTATATATATATATATTATTACATTATAAATTGGAGCCAATTTCATAAAATTGTTAATTAATTTGGTCGTGTTATTATGCACATACAACAGGCAATGGTGATAAAGACGAAGAGCGTGAAATATATGCCATTCTGGCTCTCTCTCACTAACTTCCTCAACGGTGTGTGCTGGACAACATATGCTCTCATCCACCCCTTCGATATTTACGTCCTGGTAACTAATTTATTAATTTACTTTACTCTCTTTCAATGTGTTAATTAATTAGCTGCATTTATGTATGGTTTGATTGGTTTCTATTAATTGATCAATTTTTTTATATCCAACAATTACTTGATATATATTGTTGCAGATAAACAACGGGATTGGGGCAGTGTCAGGACTAGTTCAGCTAATACTATATGCTTGCTACTGTTGCAATGGATCAGAAAACGATGATGACACTAACCCTACTACTACTTCGACCGATAGGATTGCAGCAGTTTGATTACGATTTACGACACCCCTAACATCAATGGCTCATAGCTTCCTTTTTATTTTTATGTTCTTTAATTTAATTTATTTTTATTTTGGATGATCACAACACAAATTTATGTAGGTAGCTAGGTACTTAGGTGGTTGGTTTTGTGATTTGCTTTAATTTTTTTTTTCTTTTCATTTTTCAATCTGGATGTGCAAATTTGAATTTATGTAGATATTTTTCTCATGCCCTTCCTTCCAAATTACTTTTGAGATCTATACTAAGTACAATTTGTTACGTTCTCTATCCGCTGCTTGCATTTAGAAGTTTAATAACTTTAGAAACAGTAATTTTCAGATAAAACTAAATATTCAAAGGGAAGACTACACGCGTTATAATGATGAGTTGTGTTATTCTAACACTAAGGTGGTGTTAAACACTAAAACACTCTCTCGCATATGTCATGCGACTCACACTCACATCATAATGTGGACCTTAAGTCTTAAGAGACTATATTCTTTTGACAATTTTCTTGAACTTGGTATTCTTCAATCTTATCTTCAGCATTGCCATATTCTTCATGGGATAACTCCACATTTTGACTTTGGGCATCATATGAATATCTTCCTTTTTGTTCTTAATGCCTTGGACTTTTCTATACATAAGATTATTCACTTGAAAGTATAGTTAGTCCAATGTATTCCAATATCTTAATATGCATGTATAGATGAATCAATGCATCATGCATATATAATTAGGTAAGGATCAAATCATTATATTTATCCAATAATATTGTTGGCCTAATGTGCATGCATTCTAACATTATAGCATTTGATATTCATGCATATATTCATTTAGACATAAATATATCCAATAGTTAATTCATCAAGGCACATATAAAAATTTATTGGATATGTTCTCAAAAGGATGTTCCTTATTTATCATTGTATGATGTGTAAGCTATATGATACCATCAAGTGCAATCATACAAGATTAAATGTAATCTATTTAGCATATAACATCCTTTTGCATTCTAATTGGCATTATATGTTTGTTATGTTCTATTTGTCATCATCAAGATATATTATATAAAATAGAACAACGAAAGAAACCTAGTTCCACAAATATAAGCATAAATAAAAAGCATAAACAATGAGAACATATTATATTTATCATCATCAGACTGGGTGCAAAACCGTTCAGGTTCATGGATGCATGGATTTCTCACTCGCAGTTTAAAAAGTTAGTGGTCTCAGGGTGGAGAAATTTGGGTGATTTTAGCTTCATCGAAAAAATGAGATTATTGAAGGCCCAATAAAGTGGTGGAAAAATGAGTCTTTTGGTATCATTGACCATAAGATTGAAAGTGGATTTTATTCTAGAGGCATCCATCATATCATAGACTTGGTAACGCAGGCAAGGGGGAAGGCTCTTATAAAACTCCTAGATTGTTGGCACGACAGAAAATTCACCCATTCGAAGCAAATCTCGAGAGTGGAATTTTCAAAAGGAATGAATTTTAACTCAAAGTAATTCTGAAGATCCTAGAAAATCGGTTGAAGAAGGTTTTGAATGGGTTAGTTGGAGATGCATGTTCAATTGGCTTTCATTGAAGGATGCTTTATTCATGATGGCAACCTTGATAGCTAATGAGGTAGTTCATTGGTTGAAGAAGAAAACAAACAAGTTTGTGTTGATTAAATTGGATTTCCACAAAGCATACGATTCAGTGAGGCTGAAGATGGGGTTTGGAGAAATTGGATTTGCTCTTGCTTGCGTACAACGTCCATGTCCATTCTTGTAAATGATGTTCTTACAAAACTCTTTAAAATAAAGAAAGGGTTGGGGCAACATGATTAAATCTCGCCATTTTTTTTTTCCTTCTCGCGGGTGAAGTGCTCAATAGAATCCTTGGTAAAGCAATGAATTTGGGGTTGGTTAAATGGATTGAGGTGGGTAAAGATGATATACCCCTGTCCTACCTCCAATTTGTGGATGATACTCTCCTTTTTATCCTGGCAAAAAAGAAAGTTATAAAAAACTACTGGAGAATTCTCCAATGCTTTGGGATCATGTCGGGTCTTAAAATTAATTATGGCAAATCTGCGATCATCCCTTTCAATTGCTTGAAGGAATGGGTGTTGGGGGTCAATGAATATCTCAAGTGTGTAGTTTCTCATATTTTGATCAATTATTTGGGTATTCTGATAGGAGTGAATTCTAGGAGGGTGTCCATGCGGAGTCCTATAATTGAAAAGATAGAGAATAAGTTGAGTGGGTGGAGGGATAAATTGTTGTCTAGAGCTGGCCATTTGGTTATAGCAAAATCAATCATTAACAGTCTACTAATCCATTTCTTGGGCTTCAAAATGATGGTGGGAAATGGGAACAAAACATTGTTCTGGGATGATTGGTGGATTGTAAATTGAGGGACAAATTCCCACGCTTGTTTTCCTTATTATTCTAAAGAGAGTCATGTGTCGGGGAGTGTGGGTTGGGACATACTGGGTTTGGGACTTAAATTGGAGGTTTTTTTCTTAACAAGGAGCGGGAAGACAAAGTCTATTGGAAGCAACATCATTTGGGTTTTTTTTTTCTGTTTGTTTGTGCATGAACTTATTAGCGTATGAGCATGTTAGACCAGAAGATTTTAACATCACGAAGGCTGAAGTGTGGCGTGGCCTGGTGCCTTTGAAAGCAAAGTTGTTGTCTAGGCTTGTCTGTGTGGGGAAACTCAACATCAAAGGCTGTCAAAAGAAGTTTAGAATTCTACAAGATGATTAAAGCTATGTGCTTTGTGGCCAAGTTGAGGAATCAGTTCCTCACTTGTTTGTTGAGTGCAAGTTCACATGGAAGATGTGGAGTTTCTATCTACAAAGGTATGGTTCCAGTTGGGCTAGCCCCCAAGATCCTAAAACTATCTTTGAACAGTAGCATGAATTTTGGTCTTGTAGGAATAAAATCATTTTTGAGAATCTTTCACTAGGTTAAGGGTTGTTTATGATTAATTTGGAGTGTTGTTGGAAAATTTGGAATGCTTCCATGATTGACAATATTCCTAATTAATTGACAAATAGGATTGGAATTTGTTTATCACATAAGCATTTTAACTGGTCATCAAGAAATCTACAGTGGTGACTTTGTTCGGTATATGATCCGAACAAGGCTATATGTAATATAGGTAGTGTTTTTATAAATATGGGGAGAGATTTGTGTGGGAGTAAGGTGGTTTCTATCTTAGCAACATCACAATATTAGGTTGATTTGGTGGATATAGATGTGGAGATCCAATCTATTTTGTAAGATATGGGATGTACTGAATCAGAGGTCTCTATCATCTTGGGCTTAGAGTTGCTCAAAGCATGGATAACTAAGGAGAAAGATGTGAGTTAGGACTTGAGATTCATTAGGAATAAATTTAATTATGTTCTGGAGTGGCTACATTTTTTAACAAGAAAGAATTGAAAAGATGGAGGGTGAAATGGTCTCGACAAGTTAATCGGGTTGGCGTTCTAAACTGCGGGGTGGAGTCAGCTAGCCATCACCTCTAGCCTTGATGACATTGCGGAAGGGGCTTGGGGTGGTGGGTGCTTGGGTTGCCGGGTGTGTTCTTTTAAGCATCTAGTGTTTGGTGTTGTCCTCCTAGTGTGCTGCACTAGCTATTGGTGTGTGGTCATCCTTTTTTGTGTTTCTTGTGTATAGCTTTCTGGTTTTGGGGTTAGCTATTATTGTTTTTTGGGTGTTGGGTTGTGACTCCTTTTAGATATATTGCTCTGCCTACTATAGTAGCTATTGAGCCTTCCTTGTAACTCGTTGAAAACAAAAATTTACATAGAGCGCTGTCGTTTATTATATGAAACAGTGCAAGTGTGTTTTGGACATGATTCGCTATAGATGACTGTTCCTCCCTCCGTTCTCAAATGGCCGTCTTAATTTTGATATTTTTATAAGTACTTGTTCATTTCTTAAATCTAAACAATATTAGTGATATTTTTTTTACTTAATATACCCTTATTTAATGAAAGTAATGGAAGAAAGATAAAGTAATATATGAAATATAATGAATGGAACTGGAAAAAAAAATTAATAGGAATACCTTCATAAATTAATATTAAAGTTCCCTAACTTTGAGATTTTTTAATTATTTTTGTAATAATCACCACATAACTCAAAGTGGACAACTATTTAAAAGCAAAGTGAGTAACTCTCATCAAATGAGTATGCGTATAAAGTACAAAAACTTTTTATATATACATACTTATTAAGAAATTTAAAATAACAATATTACATTAAGATTATAATCTTTTGATGTTTCCAATGATTTCTATTTTAGATTTTCTTTTAGTGCGACATAAGGAATAAAAACAAGAACTAACCCCTCTTAGTTGCTGTTAATTCAGCTAATAAAGTCGAAGCCTCATCCAAGCACCCAGAGAAACCAAAAAGACCACCAGTATCATACACAAGGCCTCCAAATCTAGCATGCAAATGCAAACCGTGATACTTATTAGTAAAATTCTATTGATAATTAATTATGAGTAGTGCAAAATAAAATAATTTCATTAATAATTATTCATTTCGGTTCAAATTATCTATCATTTTAATTAATATAAGAATTGGTTTTTCATTTTTTTTTATAAAACTTGATGATATTGAGTTTGGGCAATTGAGCTACATAATGTTAGTTGGGTCATGTTATTATTTTTCATTCGTTTTAGGCCTTAGCCCTTGTGCAAAAAAAAAAAATAAAAATATATATATATATATATATATATATATATATATAAATAAAATTAATTAATTGTTTGTGGGATTTAAGTCTATGAAGTTGATCGTCAAATTTGAGATAGAAAAAAAATAGAATATTACATGTCTCATAATTTTAGGGTTAGTATAATTATACATGTTTTATATTATTTTTATTATTATTTTGTTACAATTCTTTGTTTTATGGTTTAACTTTTTTCTTTCGATATAACCTTAATCACCACAATAACCACTACTTCCTTCATCACCCCCACCCTGGCCACCACCATCATCACCATTA
The DNA here is from genome assembly GCA_003254905.1 of Nissolia schottii. Classification (NCBI taxonomy): domain Eukaryota; kingdom Viridiplantae; phylum Streptophyta; class Magnoliopsida; order Fabales; family Fabaceae; genus Nissolia; species Nissolia schottii. Next base: position 408,865 of record QANU01024730.1, read on the forward strand.
ACGTTGTTACCACCGCCACCATCACCATCACCACCATCATCATCATCGTAACTATCATCATCACCAACATCACCACCACTACCATTATATTACTATTGTCATCATTAATTAATATAAGGCATTTCGTAAAAGTCATATATTACTAAGTAATCATTTTGATATATCCAATAAGGTAATATAAATTGCTAATTAGATTACATGTACATAACCAACAATGCAATGTAAAATTAACGACTATAAATAGTGGCAATCTTTTTTAGTAATAATCTAGATTACTAATAATCATGTCTTGCAATGTGTCAAACGTCATGTAATAAGTGAAATATAATTTAATCATAGTGATATTTCAACACAATTATCACAAACCTACATTTTTGTCCAAAATTAAGTAGAACAAAAATTTTTTAAGATAAAGAAACTCTTGTGTGATTATGCGATATATGTTCATTATCATGTACAAAATGACAATTTAATATCCAACCTTTGATAGAATCCGCAAAACCACAGCTTAAAGCTGAACTGACATTCTAAATGAGATTATAAACATATTCAACATGTTACTATAAATAACAAATATCAAGAAAATGCTAGCACCTACAAATTATTTCTCACATTTCTCAATATTAGTCATTTTAAATGACCATAACTTTATTTTAGGGTTAATTAAGTTTTTAGCCCCTGTAAAATTAGAAAGTTTGGTTTTAGTCCCTCAATGAAATTTTTAGTCCCTGTAAAATTTGAAAGTTTGGTTTTGGTCCCTGTGAATGGTTTAGGTTGACCATGATGACGTGGCAGTTAACGTCGCTGATGGCGTGCCACTTTAAATTTTTTTACCTATGACCTGACCTAAAGTTTGGATCTAACCAAGATTCATTTAAAAATTAAAAAAAATCCCTTTCCCCAAAACCTAAATCTACCTCACCCCTTCCTTCCTCTCTCTCCCTCCCTCTGATTCTCGCCCTCGCCTCTGCCATCTTCTTTCTCCACTCCTCCGCTGCCTCTTCCTCCTCCTCCCTCCAGACCTTCGCCCTCGAGGCCCACTGCCTTATCCTCTCCTCTCGCCTCTCCACCCTCATATCCTTCCTCTGCCTCTCCCCCGCCGATGCCACCCTCTCCGCCTCCATCCTCCTCCGCGGCCTCTGGATGCTCCACACTGGCCCCTCCCTCCACGTCAACGCATTCATCCCTGACGGATGCCACCGCCTCCTTGAGGGATTCACGCAGTGCGACGTGGACGAGTCCAAGCTTAGGGTCGTTGCGCTCCTCGACCTCGCCTTCATCCTCCACGTCCTATTCGTGGTGGTAACCTTGTGGATGCGAACCACCATAGTGTTGATCAGGGCCTTTCCCTCTTTCTCTCACAGATCCACTCTCACTCTGTTCACTCTCCCTCTCTTTGTTTCTTCATTGTCTCTCTCAATTTGGAGGGGGTGTGTGTTGTGTTGGATTTCTTTGGTTTGATTTTTTTCCTGCAAGTATGGGTGTAGTGATTTGGGGTGGTTGATAGCTGAAGGTGGTTGGTGGTGAGCGTGGTGAGGTGAGAGGGAGTTGTTGTGCTAATGATCTCTGCTCAGTTGTTGGTTCTGTTTTTGGTTGAGTTGGGCTGGGTTGGGGAAGATGAGAGGGGAAGAGAGGGGGTTGGGGAAGATGAGAGGAGAGGAATTTGGGAATTTTTTTTTTAAACGGGTCGGGTCAAAATTGGGT